>RXID01015079.1:0-300120 GCA_005019695.1 Trichopus zeylanicus subsp. travancoricus
AGCCCGGCGAGCTCCCGCCACCCACCCGGGTCCGAGCAGGGCGAGCTCCCGCTCGCTCGCCCGCCCGCCCGGACTCGAGCCCGGCGAGCTCCCGCTCCCGCGCGCTCGTCAGCACGCATTCCTGCCCGCGCTCGGTGAAGATGAACAGTAAACCCTAACCGAAACGAAAAATTGGGTTTCGGTTTCGGCCGAAACCGCGAACCATGTTGTATACTCATCCAACTCCAACCAGTTCGGAAAACAAATTTGAACTCGACCTTTGTTCGGCCTTGATTCATGAACTCATTCAGAAAGCTCGGCGCGCATCATCAGAAGTATTTAACGGCAAAAAATAGTCGAATAAGTTGCACCGACGCTCTATACTGACTTCACGCGGTTGAACCAAATGGAAGAACAGCAAATTTTACAACAAATACAAAAAACAAGGACGAAAAACTATTTTCGCAAAGACACCCTATAAATTGTCATAATTGGATATCATGGTTTTGGCTTAAATTTCGACCGACCTGACCAAATCCGAAGCTCCAAATCATGGCAAGAATCCGACCCGCATTAGCATTACATATCACGACCGTCAAAAAATTCTCGAGGCACGCATCTCGAGGCACCGCAACGAAATCCAGCTGTTCCATCCGAACATCAATCTCCACCACTCCCTGTCCGCCACGTCAACCATGCCCCCTCATTTCTCGCTAAATCCTCCCTAAAAGCTCCCTTCCTCCGCGCTCCCTTCTCCCCCCTCTCTTTCCAGGGAGAACGAACTTTCTTATCTAAAGCGAGGAGTGAGAACACTCTCTTCTTTCCCATTCTACTCCTTCCATTTGCTAATCACACTATTCTCTCGATTTTACTATAAAAAATTAATGATATTATCGAAATACTTACAATTAAATCCCTATAATTAGATTAGCCCGTGACTATATGCTATGCTGAATCCACTCTTTATTATTCTTAAAATTATAGTTCCACAATAATTTGAGTTGAATTATGGTCTTTATTGATGATATATGTTGCTATAAATTATTTTCAAAATATTGAGCTTGATGATACTATTTTTTAACTAATCAAGAACTTAATATATAATTTTTTTGTGACATATTAAAAGAAAATTAATGAAAAATTCAATCACTATAAGTGTAATTACGCAATAAATTTTGGTATGTCGTGAATAAAAAATATGTGAATTATCATTTTTTTTTTATGCTATACTATATCATAAATAATTAAAATTTAATTTGTATAACGAGTATATTCCATTTTAGCCTAACGGAACATGCTCTTTTATTGTCATATTTAGAACCAAAAATACATACGCAATCAATAAGAAATATGAGACTTGCATGTAATATTGTAAGTTTTTAAGGACCTGTAAGCTATTTACTATACATTATTCTGGCAGGAGGAAATTTTTAGGGCGAGAAGAGTTATCGTCCTTCCCATCCTACCCCTCTATTCTCCTCAGACGTCCCTCCCCGGCTCCTCATATCCTCCTTCTCTCCTCTCTTTCTAGAGAGAGAATACTTTTTCTCCTTTCCGTGCAATGGCTCCTCCTCCTCTTCCTCCTCCGAACCGCGAGTTCCAGGAGTTCTGGAATCGCGAGCGCGAGGTCCTCGGCCTTATCTCCCCCTCGGCGCCGGGGATCTCGTCGGCGACGTCCACCACGGCCATCCTCGATGTCTCCACGCCCACCGCCGCCGCCCGCTTCCGCGGCCGCTCCGCTCGCCAGCTCTCCTGGCTCATCCTCCTCCGCCTCCACCGCCCTTTCTCCGCAATCTTCTCCCTGCCCAGCGTCCTCCTCCGCCTCTTCCTCACCGCTGCCCGACGGATTTCGTCCTCCCCACCCTCCTCCTCCCACCACGCCTCCCGTCTTTACTGCCTCATCCGCGGCTTCCTCTTCCTCGCCCTCCTTCTTCTCGCGCTCGAGCTCGCCGCCTACTTCAAGGGCTGGCATTTCAGCCCCCCGTCCTACGCCTCCTCCCGCCATGCTTTGGAGATGCTCTACGCGCGGTGGCTGATTGTGCGGAAGGAGTATCTGGCGCCACCGGTGCAGGCGATGGCAAATGTGTGCATTGTGTTGTTCTTGGTGCAGTCGGTGGATCGGGTGGTGCTGATGGCCGGGTGCGCGTGGATCTGGTTGAGAGGGGTCCGGCCGGTGCCGGCGGTTGAGTATGGGAGAAAGGAGAGGAGGGATTTGGAGCAGGGAAACAGGGTTGGCGCCAGTGCCGGCGGCGAGGAGTTCCCGATGGTGTTGATCCAGATCCCCATGTGCAACGAGCGGGAGGTAAGCAGATGTAGGTTCTTCTTAATCATTGTTGTGTTGTTTTTGTTTCGTGATTGGAAATTGCAAGATTTGGAATTGAATTCCTGTCCGTTTCGTGAATTAGGTTAGAAAAATGCCATCGTTTTTTTGGCATTTTGCCGATTCTGCAGTTTCATGTTTCTTGGATCTGATTCATGAATGAATTTTATTTCATCTTCATGGAATTAGTTCGAGCAAGATCCATGTAGGATTCTGTAGGAGTTAGAGCAGAACTTCAATTCCAGTTTGGATGACTGAGTTAATGGGAATTCTACCTCAAGATGTTGTCCTGCTGAATTTTTTGGTTTTTTTGTCTGCTACCTGATCCAGTTTTTCAGTCCTTGGCATTTATAATTTGAAATATTCCAGATTCTTGGGATGCGCATAATTTAGTTTCTTGCTTTTTTACTGGCAAAATTGCTCGCCTATAGAATGGATCAGCAATGAGCACAGTAGCAAAGACTTACAACTTCAGATATTGGAATGCTAATGGCGCTTTTTTGCAGCATTAATAACCTATTCTTGATTGTGTTTCTCAACCCCTATAATAAATCTTTGATTTTTCTTACTATCATGGATTTTTTATTGTCATCTATTTTCTGTTACAAACAAAATATTGCTGTACAAATGGCCCTAATATCAAATCTAGTAAATATCATTGATGCCTGAATATTCCAATTCATTGTCCAACGAGGAAAAAGGTAGGGATGGATTCACAATACAAATCCATGATAAGGTTGAAAGAATAGAAAGGTTTAAACTCTTGTACTGGCACATTCATATTTATATTTGACCTCTCAGATAGGGTAGAAATAGTTTTGGACTTTTTGAGAATAGAAGGCAAAGACAGCCAGAATCTTTCTTCTCCTTCTTAAATTTTTTTCATTTGGGTCTGGAACACTATCTGGCATACTTATTGCCTCTAAATGTTACATAAACAAATTTATTGATTGATTGAATGTAGTTATTTCTAATTTCTCTGGTTAATGAATTTTTTTTTTTTGTAAAAAGGTGTTTTAAGAGTTTAAGGTCACTAATGATTTAGAGGTTTAAGTTGTCGTTCCCTTTTTTTTTTTTAAACGAGTGCTTTTGTTTTCATAACCCAAGAGGAGGCCTCTTTAGAAGGAAGCTTTTGTTCAGTAGATGGATGCATTGGCTGGGTCGTATTTGTTTCTTATTGAATTAAGTTTTTAGACGATGCCTGTGAAAAAAATCCTTAAATGTGAACAGTATTTGTCAATTTCTGTTTGGCTTGCCTCATAAGTTATCATTTAGTTCTTGTTTTGTTCCTTCATTGATTCCTGGTGTTGCCTGTTTGGGTGGGCTAAAGTTATGGAAGAACCAGGTATATGTGGTTTCTGACAAACATAAGCCGGAGATTAAGATCTTGAAAATTGGTTTTTCTGTGGGTTGAAATGCAATTGCTTCATATGAAAAACAATCTCTTAGACAAATAAAATCATTTACCTGTGGTTATGGTTGCTTGAAAAAAAGGTAAAACTGTAGCACATTGAATGGAATGCTATATTGCATCTTTTTCCTGGTAATATATATAAAAGCTCTAAAAACATGAAAAATAACTCATGTAAGTTGCCCTTGAATTTTGAATTTTGTTTCAGTAAACTTGCTGTATAATCATGAAATGTTTCCCGACTGCTACGAAGAGTAAATGCTGTATTCCAGAATGCACTCTTTTGTTTCTGGAAAGTTTCTGGATGATCAAACTTCTGTTTGTGTAGAGTCAACCAAGTCATGTCATGAGCTTCTTTTTATTATTTCAAAGAGTCTCAAACTTAAGGCACCGTTTGGTTTGAGATCAAGATCAGGATTAACATTTTTCAGAATTATTTTTTTCTTATAAAATTAATATTACTTATTTTACACCGCTATTAAATTAAATTATTATAAAAAATTAAATAGTTTTTCGAACTTTAAATTATTGTAGCGCTAATTTTGATAAAAAGATATTAATTTACAAAAGTGATTTACTAATTTTGATCTTGATCTTGATTCCAAACCAAATGGTGTCTAATAGTCTTGTTTTCTTCATGCAGGTTTACCAACAGTCAATTGCAGCAGTATGCATCCAAGACTGGCCAAGGGAAAGAATGCTCATTCAAGTTTTGGACGACTCTGATGATATAGATGTACAAGCCCTCATAAAGGCAGAAGTACAGAAATGGCAACAAAGGGGTGTACATATATTGTACAGGCATAGGTTGATACGGACAGGATACAAGGCAGGAAACTTGAAGTCTGCTATGAGTTGTGATTATGTGAAGGACTATGAATTTGTTGCTATTTTTGATGCAGATTTTCAGCCTACACCTGATTTCTTAAGAAGAACCATTCCTCATTTTAAGGTACTATCACAACTCTTCAGTTTGATTTGCAAAATTAATATAAAGTTTGCTTTCTGAGTTTATAGTAGCATGAATCTAAAAATTTCAGATTGATAGCGATCAGGGTAAGTGAGCCAATTCACATGAGTATATTTGACAACAAGAATGGTTTTAGACATGGTTTGCATTCCTCGAAAGTGCAACAATGATTAGTTTGTTGAGTTGAGCATGAAGGATTGGGGGACTGCCAAATAATTGTGATATATGTTCAAGTACACACAAAAGGTTACACTTGGATGGTTTCAAAAGAATCTATTGTTTATTATTGCAGAGTTGTCAATTGGTCATTTTTTTTTTCTTTTTCTTTTTCTTTTTTTTTTGTAGGGGAATGACGATGTTGCATTGGTTCAAACTAGATGGGCTTTTGTTAACAAGGATGAAAACTTGCTCACAAGGCTGCAAAATATAAATCTATCATTTCATTTTGAGGTTGAACAGCAGGTAAATGGAATATTTATCAATTTCTTTGGCTTCAATGGCACTGCTGGAGTTTGGAGGGTAAAAGCTCTTGAGGAATCTGGTGGCTGGTTGGATAGAACTACTGTTGAAGACATGGATATTGCTGTTCGAGCTCACCTCACAGGATGGAAATTTGTATATCTGAATGATGTAAAGGTTTGCTCAACACTGTTCCTCTTGTCACAAAATTATAGTGGCTTGCTCTTGTATTTCTAACCAAGGCTCAAGTATACATTGGTATATCTTCTGTGCAGTGCCTTTGCGAGCTTCCTGAGTCCTACGAGGCCTACAAGAAACAGCAGTATCGATGGCATTCAGGTCCGATGCAGCTGTTCCGGTTGTGCTTCTTTGATATCCTTCATTCAAAGGTGAGGTCTAGATCCTGCCTCAACATGTCCACCCTTCTTGTGTGACACTTTCTATATCTACAGCTTCCTAAGCTTTCGATGATTTTGACAATTACTTCTTGATACTTTAGGTTAGCCGGTTGAAGAAAGCCAATTTGATATTCCTCTTCTTTCTCTTACGGAAGCTTGTCCTGCCATTCTATTCATTTACTCTCTTCTGCATCATCCTCCCATTGACTATGTTCCTGCCTGAAGCTGAATTACCTGCTTGGGTTGTTTGTTATGTGCCTGGCATTATGTCAATCATAAACATCCTTCCAGCTCCAAGGTCATTCCCATTTATTGTTCCCTATCTTCTCTTCGAGAACACCATGTCCGTGACCAAATTCAATGCCATGATATCAGGACTATTCAAGTTTGGGAGCACATACGAATGGGTGGTCACTAAGAAGTTGGGGAGATCATCAGAGGCAGACTTGGTTGCCATTGTTGAGAAGGAAATTGAAGCCCCAGCAGAGAGAAAAAGCCTACACAGAGCAACTTCTGAGTCAGGCCTCGCTGGGTTGAACAAATTGGAGGAATCAAAGAAAGCTGGCAAGACCAAGAGAAACAGATTGTACAGGAAGGAACTGGCCCTTGCATTTATTCTGTTGACCGCCTCTGCCAGAAGCTTGTTGTCAGCTCAAGGGATTCATTTCTATTTCTTGTTGTTTCAAGGAATAACATTCCTTGTTGTTGGGCTTGATCTTATAGGTGAGCAGGTGAGCTGAAACCAAACAGTTATGCTCAGTGGCCCAAAGGCGCTCCTGTATCATGTAATTTATCTACAGGTTGATGCATTATATTTTGAGTGCTGTGTGGATACAATCAAAGCCATGGGCAGAAAGCTCGAATTGCAAAGGAAGATCGGACAATCCTATTCTTTTCTTCATCCATCATTGCAAATCTCTGGATGGATTCGTCATGTATCATTGGAAGCTATTTTTTCTCATATCAACTGGAGCAAAGTGGATCCAATGCTTGGCTAGGAAGATTGTACAATGCTGCACAAATGAGAGATACAACATTGGTTATTAGATCCTTTTTCTGTGTTTACTTTCTTGATAATTAGTTGATTCATTAGGAGATCCAAAGGTTTCTATCTTCTGTTTATCACTGTGAGAGATGTAGTTATTTGTTTAGATTAAGATTGCGATTCTTGGCAAGGAGATTAGAGCAATCTTTTTTTTCATCCATGTAATATCCAAGTTTACAGTTGTATAACATTTTGAGGTGATTTGGCTGTCAGAACTCTTGTATGTTGTTTATCAAAATAAACCATCCCTTTTTTTTTTTTTTGTCCTTGTGCATTTATTTTTGTGGTGATTTGTACTTGATTTGGTGGTATATTATATTTGGAACCAAGAGATAAGGCTATCAAATATTGCTGGTTTTTTCTGGCCATTGGGAGTAACTATCAATTTTCTGGACAGTAACACTTACTGATACTTTTGTAGTAATTCCGAATTTTGCAATAAAATTTTAATCTAATTTTATATTGTTTGAGGATTAAAATCAATATAGGGGAATGTCTCCATTGATTGGCCAAATACAGCTCAAGGAATTTCTTTGATAAGTGAGGAAATCATTTTTGCAAAAAAAACCACCTTTTTTTATTTTATTTTGAAAATTCAAGAATTTTTTAATACCTATGAAAAAAATCCCTACCAACCTATTTGCATAATATTAATGAAAACGATATTTTTGCGTAAAAATCCGTCTGAATCCAGAGCAATCCTTTGCTAAGGTATTTAAATAATAAATGAAGCGTCACATTCCATACCTATGGAAATTTTAGATTCCATGGATTAACAAGGCACAAGTCTCACAACTCATAAAAAACCTACAACCAAAGATTTTTTTTTTAACTGCAAGTAAGACGTTAACAGTCTTAAGTCTTAAAGGGCCTAAATCAAAACATCCATAAATTATTTCAAATTCGCTGAATCCTACCCATCTTTTTTTTCCCTGAAATGGGTGTACGCTTTTATAGTTGCAGAATTCTAAAATGTTGGGATCAAAAGCTATTACTCTGAGAAATTTGCAACAGGTTGGCTATCTCCACAATCAGAGATATCACATAAGTATAAGCAATCAAAAAGAGGCAGCTATGATCAAGGCAAAAACTTTCAAACCATTGAAAACTTGAGTCCAAAAGGAACCATAAAATTTAGCGCTCTGTTGCACAAGTTACTTGAACAAAGGCAATTAGATAGTTGAGGAACAATAAAATTTATCGATCTGTTGCATAAGTCACTTGAACAAACACAATTAGCTAGTTGTGGCTACATAATACTAAGTAAAATAGACTACACATATGACCCATGAAAAAATTTGAACATCAACAGTTTTGGTCCATGCTCTGGAGGAAATGATTTAACGATTAGCCTTAGCGACACGCTCAATCTCGTCCTTCTTCTTAATTGCATAGCTGTCAAAACAAATTACAAGTAAAGAAATTTCTATCCACCAAATTTGTGACATTCATGTAGCAACCACAAATAAACTACCACATTTGGTGTTGCAGGTTAAACAAGGTATGGCTATCTAATGGAGAAGCAGCTAAAAAAACAGGCTGTTTGATTTGGGAATAACTACAGTAGTAGAAAGATACACTGCCAACCCAACTTACCCCTGGGTTTACTCCTGGTTTACCCTATTAGCTATGCCAAGTTAAACTCATGCTAGGTTTAACCGCAAGCAAATACATTGCTAGGAATACAGTGTGATTCTATGAAGAAAAGATGCAGATGCCCATCATAGAAAGGATTAACCTGAAGGAGAACAAACCTGTTGGATGACCCCTTCGCAGCATTAATCAATTCATCGGCAAGACATTCAGCAATGGTTTTGATGTTTCTGAAGGCACTCTCCCGAGCACCTGTTGTGAGGAGGTATATTGCCTGGTTGACCCTCCTCAGTGGAGAGATATCAACAGCCTGACGTCTAACCACACCAGCAGATCCAATCCTAGTTGCATCTTCCCTAGGGCCGCTGGAAATTAGATATAGATGTGTAAGAAGAAACTATCAGGCGCTAATTACATCTTTCGAATCAATATGGACATAAAATGGAAATTGATAAGTTACAAGCTCCTTGACCAAGTGATAACACTCCCAAATATGATTATGCAATCAAAACACAAAAGAGCAAGCACATCCAAAGATACCAGGCACATCTTGTGTCAAATGATGCAGAATCTTCAGCTTACAAATAGAGAATGTCATTCAACCTGCTTTATGAATATTTTATTTCCTATCCATGGCAAAATTTTATATCAATGCAAGTTATTTACAGAAAAACAAACCAACACACAAAAGAATCCAATAATTATGACCCAGTTGGCAAACCAGTTTGCTTGCAAAAGCATTTGTTTCATGCATCAATTTGATTTCAAAGATAATTTAAACCCAAAAATTTCAAGGTTTCTCACCACATTAAAAAAAAAAGTTACTTAAAGACAGGAAACAGGATTCTGCAAAATGTAGTCTAGGTCTCCCATGATGTACGGAAAATTGGATCATGTTGCCTCAGAGATATTATTAACTTGTTACATTAGAAATGATTTTTGCCACAACAATTAGGACATGAAAGTACTGTCAAAGAATAACGAGAAATTTGCTTTAGCATCAGATATATGAAACAATATGATTATGAACTATAAGGCCTGTTTGAAATCAATAACATGTCCATACTGTCTGTGTGCAACTTAAAACAAGTGAGCTTTCTCAAGGGGAACATGAACAAAAAGAAATCCAGCTAAGTTAAAGACAAGAGTAATTAATTGATATGACCATGAGATTTACATTTCTATTCAGAAGTTAGCACGAGATATCAGGTCACGCTCTTCACAAATAAACAGAAGCTTCAAGTTACTATGCTTGTGATCAAAGCCAGACCTGTTGATAACAGCATCCACAATCACTTGAATTGGGTTCTGATCAGTGAGCAGATGAATAATCTCCATGGCATGCTTAACAATTCGAACAGCCATCAGCTTCTTCCCATTGTTTCGCCCGTGCATCATCAAAGAGTTTGTCAGCCTCTCCACGATTGGACACTGAGCTTTCCTAAACCTCTTCACAGAGTATCTTCCAGCAGTGTGAGGAAGATATGTGGCGTGCTTTGAAGCATTTATCGCAATATAATCTTGAAGTGACATATCGGTGAACTGACTCGCGATAAAGAACAAGAGCATGATCAAGGAACACGCGAAATATAACAAGAAAAATTAAAGATTAATAAATTTCACTTCATTACAGAACGGAAAGCATTAAACCCCTGAAAAAACCTAGGTTTCTTATTTTCCATTTAAATCGAATAAATTACCGTCCTACGTTCACCAGAGGCACAAAAATCCCTCCTTTAATCCATTTTACAGACTATAAATCCAACCGACAATCTACTCCAAACAAATACTACACAAGAATGCGCAAGCACTAAAACCCTAGAAATCGAAAGACCTGAGAATCGAACAGAGGAATAAGGACAAGAAGAATACGTGGATGTCATCGAAGGTCCAGCGGTTGAATAGCTTGACATCGGTTTGATCGGCCGCCATTGACGCCTCTGAACGACCTAGCGCGCAGATGAGAAGAGGAGCAGCAAGCAGCACCAGATTCCAGCGGAGCAATAGGCTCCGTCGTAGAGCGAGCATTCATTATATAGAGGGGAAGGAGAAATTAGGGTTTCATGGATCTTCATCCTGATTCCGTCTCAAAAAATGGACGGCTCAGATTATCTTGAGCTTATTATATTTGGAATTTAACAATGGAAGCCCCGTGTTTTCATGTATTTGCAGAGACATTTCAATTTTTGCAAACTAATTCCTGTATGTTGCCAAAATCTCCAAATTGGCGATATTTGCAAATATCCCTTCTTGTTTTTGGTATTTATATGGAAGCGTGCGTATGCGTATACAAAGAAATCAAAGAAAATTATTTTTTGAGATACGGAATTAAGAAAATGATAATTTTCAGAGCAGACATCATGCTTACATGCATGTGACATACCGCAAACATTCGGTTGTCTTCTCTTGTGTTTATAAATTGGATCCAATTGAAGACAAAAAAAAAATAAAATAATTAACTTATTTATCTTTCTTTATATTTTTCACCTTGATCTCATTGATGGACATGAACGCTGGTGTAGCCGTTCCCCCTTTGACTATATTTTGATTGTAAAGATTGCATTTGAACGTCAAATAAAACGAGATATTTAATATATTAATTGTAAAATTATTTAAGGATAATAGTTGTTTTTACTCTATTACATTCAAAGACAACCATTATAATCGTTTTTGTAGTAAATAACTTAAAACATAATCAATTGCGTTCTTGCTAATTATTATTTAATAGGTTATTTGTAAATAATATTAATTTTTGGAATTTATATAGAGTCGTGTGCATATATGTACAAAAAAAAAAACTACTTTTGGGATGTTTAATTAAGAAAAATATAATTCGGAGGCAGACATCATGCTTACATGCATGTGACATCATCTCCCTGGTCAAAAGCTCACCCTGAATTCAATCAAACAGAAGCCAATAAAAAAAGAGAGACTTCCCTTGTATCTCGTTCGCGATTTATTTATTGCAGCCAAACCCTGACTGCATCTTCTTCCAAAACTGCAATCGATGCAGAATCTTCACCTTCTTCCAGCCACGTCTTAATCAGCATGTGTCCTCCCTTCTTCGGTCAATAAAACGAAGAAGAATCAATCAAAGGAAAACCCTTATAGTTAAATGAACAGAAAGTACTTCCCTTTGATATTTTGTTGCCTGAGCCCATGATGATGAGGATAATGATGATGAAGATAAGCATTGCTTTGTGTTCTCCTCCTATAAATAATGCTGCCTTCCTCGTCTCCAGACCATCACCAATCAATCGAGCTTTGCAGAGGAGGAGTTCTGCTGCAGCAACGGCCGCCATGTCTGTGAATTCTTTAAGTGGAGGAGACCATGAGGGCTTTGAGTTGCCGAGGTATGTGGTGAAGAAGGTGCTTGCCAAGCCACAGCATGAAGGTGTGGGAGCCGTTGTCAGAAGAAGCATCGGAAGGTATGAATTCTCTTTCTTTTCTGCTCTTCTGTGTTTTGGTAATGAGTTTGTTTTTGATTCTTCAGGAGTGAGTTGAGGAACTTGGATCCTTTTCTGATGCTTGATGAGTTCTCAGGTTTGTCTTTGCGTTTGGTTGGCTACCTCTGCTTGCTGATCTTGTGTTTGTTTTTGTTTTTCTGATTGTTTCTTTGTGGCTTTTGATCTTCAGTTTCGGCCCCAGCGGGATTTCCTGACCATCCACATCGAGGTTTGTCCGTCGTCTTTGTCGTGTTCATTCTGTTTTTGCGATACTTTTTCGTTTGCTCCTTCAGGTCTTTCTTTGTTTGGCAGGTTTCGAGACCGTAACATACATGCTTCAGGTGAATGATGACCTACTTGTTTGAACAAAGGATTTGATGATTTGAAAAGAAGGGTAGCCTGATGTTTGTTCGTGCATTCAGGGTGCTTTCACTCACCAAGACTTTGCCGGGCACAAGGGCACCATTAAAGAAGGCGATTTGCAGGTAGTATGCGTAGATCTTTCATTCTTAATGTTTTTGTCTGATGTCTCTTCTTCTTCTTCCCTTAGTGGATGACGGCCGGCCGAGGAATCATCCACTCTGAGATGCCGGCAGGGGAGGGTGCGCAGAAGGGACTGCAGCTCTGGATCAATCTCTCCTCCAAAGACAAAATGTAACCAATCGAGCACTTAACTCTCCTTCCTTCTTCTCCCTCTTCTTCTATGAATGGTCTTGTTGTGTTTGTATTGAAGGATTGAGCCTAGATATCAAGAGCTGCAAAGCAAGGACATAAGCCGAGCGGAGAAGGACGGGGTCGAGGTCAGAATCATTGCTGGAGAAGCGTTCGGAGTCCGGTCGCCAGTCTACACCCGAACTCCAACAATGTACCTTGATTTCACAATGAAGCCCGGCGCCACCCTGCACCAGCACATCCCCAAGTCATGGACTACCTTCGCCTACATCATCGAAGGCGAAGGTGAGTTCGGGGCACCAAAATCCACCCCTGCGACAAGCCACCATGCGGTCGTCTTCAGCCTCGGCGACGGGCTCACTGTGCAGAACATGTCAGGGAAGGAACTGAGGTTCGTGCTCGTCGGCGGGCAGCCATTGGAGGAGCCGGTGGTGCAGTACGGGCCCTTCGTGATGAACACACAGGAAGAGATAGAGCAGACTATTGAGGACTATCAGCTGTGCAGGAATGGCTTTGAGAGGGCCATGCACTGGAGCTCACAGCCATAACTCCTTATAGTTGACATGATGTGGAGAAACCTTTTCTTTGATTAAAAGGGATAATTTGGGTCATCGACCTCTGTTTTTTGTTAATGTTTTTGTGTTGTTGGTGGTGGGTCTTCTAAAAGAGCTACTGCCGTCCAACAATAATAGTCCTGTAACATTATTGAATTTAATGTCATATCAACCGCATTTTGCTTGCAAGAGTTACATCTTAAACCTTTTACAGATCAGTAGGCCTTGAACATTAACAGTAATTGAAGGGGATTACAGGTATATTTCATCGTAGACAACATGAATAACAGCTTAATTGAGAATTCAAATCCATACTCATCGCCACTTGCAAGGGCTTCATGTAACCAAACACTCGACCATTGGATCACCAGCAACTGAATGTGTTGTTGAGCCATACTAACACTACAATAGAACACCTGCAAGTATGGATTTGAAGCTTAATCAAATGACTAGGTTAAAAGAAGTCATTTTTCATTGTTGGAACTTTTCAAAACGGTAGATGTATGGAGACAAGAAAGACATAAATGGAATCTACAACCTAGTAGACAAACAGATATGAAGTAAAACAATTAAGTAATTGAGTCTAATGGATAATATCAAATCCAAATACCTCTGAAAACAAGTAACAATATGATCAAGCATTAATGATACCTGCAAGATACTATCATGAAGTGCACATCCAAGGCAACGTACCAATCAATCATTAGGAGATTTTCTTTGTACAATTTAAGTTGCCACATTTGCCAGAATAATACTAAAGCAAACAACAGTAGGTCAAAACACAGTTTTTTCCTTTTTTTTGTGTACTGTTTACTCTTTGTTTTAAAGCATCAGTTACATAGGGCCTGTGATGTCTGCCAGTCACTGAAAGGTGAAAGCCTACATTCTTTTCAAGGAAACACTCTGTTACAAGAAGCATAAGCAATTTTGTGCAAGAGAGGCTTATGTGCTTGTATATCACAAGGGTATAGTATGTGATGTGTCATGGTTTATCAGATGCTTATATCTTTGTAGGAACTGTATGTCTAGAAAGGAGGAGAATGGTAATGTAAATATTGCAAAGATGAAGGAGCTGTCTAAGCAATAAAAGTAGTAGGAACATTCTATATTCAAAATAGAATTCAAATGTTGTCCTTGTAAGTATTAAACTACCCATTTATGTTCAACATTGTAGTTCTAACACTATCTATATCCACAAAAGCAGGTTACAGAAAAGACATTACAAGAAGTGAACTGCACCATCGCATTAGGACTTACCAAGGTGCACAAAAGAAATTAATGAACAGCTCATTAGTTAGTGGAGAAGTACATGATGCCCAATAGACAGAAGCAGCAGCTGCCAGCTAATTAAGCATGAAACAGCCTAGATTTCAATACACCAATCATTTTTTTTTTGCTTTCTTGGTTAAAAATTAACTGGATTTAGTAACTTATAAAACTAAACACCAGATAAAGTTCTACACCAGAAGACTAGATATAAAAAGGCACAGGCAAATTCAAATAGACTATCCTTTCCAGCTATTTGCAATAACTTTACCTGTTCAAACAATCTTAAATGACCCCCATCTTGCCACAATTGAGGCTACTTATTATTTAGCAGGGGTTTCTTAATTTTTATTCTTGTTTCTTCCCCTATACTTCAGTTTAAGCAATCTCAATTTTGTTATGCTCATTTCATTGATGACCAATCTCTCTCTCTCTCTCTCTCATCAACTTGATTCTATCTATTACTGTAACCAGAACGAAGAAACACAGCACATATCGTAGTTTAGAGGAAGGATCAATCACAAACTAAACCTTGAGGTATACAACACAAAAATTCTGTGCAATGAATTTCACAAGAAGAAAAATGTAAAATTTTCCACCATATCGCCAATCAGTATATTCGACATTGCAAAGATATTGCTACTACATGGTTATCAAGTACAATTTATAGCACAATGATATATTATTTATGGTATTACGAAAAGTTCAGCAGCATCAAAATCAAATGGACAGACTCACAAGAAAACACTAGGCATCACCATTCTAAAGTTTACTATCAGAAATCAGAAGAACTAAGAAGAATAGAGTAAGAATTCAGCAGCTAAGATGTTTCTAATGAGCTTTGACAAAAAATACCTTAAAGCTTTGATCTTGATCCAAGTTCTTACCATTGCAGCTTCCGGTTGCATTCGACGCTTGTCTCTCTGAGACACAAAATACAGGGAATGGTTCAAATGTTCACAACTCATATCCTTTAAATCACCTTCATATGTCAGAACCGATGGATCTAAAAGAAGCTACAAAATAACTATCATTTGGGCACCAGTGCATCTCAATTTTGTCGCAGGCAATTCGCGATCATTTTACTAATAATAAAAACTTAAAATTTCACTCCAAACGCCTACGTATTTCACCACTGATGACTCCAACACAAGCTACCAAAAATCCACAACGACACAAATTTTTGAGGAAAAATCGCAGAAATTGGAGAGTAATAGTACAAAGAAAGGCGTCGATACGGATTTGATAAGAAGATACCCTTCGCTCCCAGTAGGGGTGGAAACAGACGAAATCGTAGACGGGGGTGATGGTGGAGACGAGGGCCAGGTTCAAGCCCATGAACACCAACAGCCCCGTCATCGGACGCGTCTTGTGCGGCATCACCTTCCTTCCTCTCCTCTCTCTCTCTCTCTCTCTCTGTGTCGGGTTTCCGCGAAGTGGCGGTGGACGGAGGACGGCGACGGCGACGGCGACGGCGACGAATCGGCCAAGGGAAGGTCCAGTGTGAAAACTGAACCGGTTCGAGTTAGGTCCCAATTTAGTCCGAACCTGAACAAGGCCAATGTTCGGGTTAAATAGTGAACCGAAGGCATCGGATCTGTTCAGCAGTTCCGGAGGAACACAGACCACCCAAATAGCCAAGTAGACGAGGCAGAAAATTCATACTTGGATGAAAATTATTTAATGGCAAATTCCCGGACGATGCAAAATATTTATAATTTGATGAAAATTATTTATTGGTAATTTTTTTGCTGAGTAATTATTTGTAAATTTGAGGGCCTGAGGCATTATTAGATCAGACAAGAGAAACAAAAGGGATAATAATAATTTTTTTTAATATTATCCACCTGCCTTTTAATTCAAAAGAGATTCTCAATTTTAGTTGCATAACAATTCTCTTTCAATTCTAAAATTCCAGTTATAAAGCAATTTTTTCATTAGTAAATAACTAAATATATAATCTTGCAAAATGATTGCCGGGCCACTTATTTTGTGGCAAAATCAAGCTCATATCCACAAAATAGAGACCCTTACCACCTCATCTCTTAAAAACACAAAGCAATCCAAAAGGGCAAATACTTTAACAGTAGTTGCAACCAAACATGGATGTTCTGCACATTAGGGGTGAGTAAAAAAAATTGAAAAATCGGTATATTGAACCGTACCGGTTGAAAACAGTATCGGAAAATCGGTTCTTAAACCAAATAGGTACGGTTCCGATTCTTAAATTTAATAAAACTGAAAAACCGGTTCCGATTCCGATTCTAGATTATATAAAAAACCGGTGAACCGGAACCGTACTGGTTATTTAATTATATGTATCTCTTCAAACCCTAACCCTAGGTCCTTGCATCTCCGATCTCGCCGGTCGCCGCCCACCGTGCCTTTTGCTCTGATTTCTCTTCTCATTCTCAAAGATCGAGAGTTCAAAACCCTATCTTTGTTGCTCTGACTTCTCATTCGCAAAGACTCAAATCCTAACCCTAGATCCCTGCATCTCTGATCTCATCGCCACTTGCTCCGATTTCTCATTCTCAAAGGCTCAAACCCTAGCCCTAGGTCCCTACATCTCTGATTTCGTCGCCACTTGCTCCGATTTCTCATTCTGAAAGGTTCAAACCCTAGCCCTAGGTCCCGGTATCTCCGATCTCGCCATCACATGCTTTGATTTCTCATTCTCAAAGGCTCAAACCCTAGCCCTAGGGTCCTGCATCTCCGATCTCGTCGTCGCGTGCTTCGATTTCTCATTCTCAAAGGCTTAAACTCTAGCCCTAGATCCCTACATCTCTGATCTCGTCACCACTTGCTCCGATTTCTCGTTCTAAAAGACTCAAACCCTTGCCCTAGGTCCCTACATCTCCAATCTCGTCGTCCCGTGATTCGATTTCTCATTTTCAAAGATCGAAACCTTATCTTTGTTGCTCTGATTTCTCATTCCCAAAGAGTCAAACCCTAGTGTCTCGCCATCTCTGTCACCTCGAGACTCTGACTTTGATCTCCAATCCCTCATTCTCTCCATTGCTAATATGGTGGCTGGTGTTGCTTTCTCCTCCATCCATCGCCAGAGCAGCGTTCTACTTCAGTATGTCCTCTCTCTCAACTCTACCAAGTACTAAGTACCAGCTCTTCTTCGATTTTTGATTTTTACTGATGTTGGATTTTATTTTTTGAGAGTTTTTTCAGCAATTTTGGGACTGGGAGCTAAATTTCAACTTATTCGGGGGATTTTCCTATTGCAGCGTAACTGATCGTGCCAATTCTGTGAATTAGATATTGTGCTTTTCCATTTATAATTTCATGCTGGATTGGTCTTTCGTGTAGTTCTACTAATAACTATATTACTTGCATACTTGGTCTGTTGGTCATAATAAAAAATAAAACACTATATATGCAACATTTATCTTCTTTCTTCTATTTTAAATGGACTCAAGCAGAAAAATCACTAATGAAAATATAAGTATGAATGCTTTAAATATAAAATATTTTTATCCAAATCAAAATGTTGGTGAGAAGACAAGTGAAGCTCAAGATGTAACTTTAATGATAAATAAAACAAATCAGAAAGCTTGGAAGGTAAGAAAAAATAATTCATGGGTGTAGGACCATTTTTCTAAACTAGATTTCAATAAAGATGGTTACAAAGATAAAACTCAATGTAATTACCATGGAAGTCTCCTTTCATGCCCTTCTAATTTAGAACAAGTGGTTTAAGTACTCACTTAAGTAGATGCAGAGATTATCCTCCAAACATGGAGGTGAAAAAATAAAAAACTTTAGCCTTTCAATCAGTTAGTGATGACAGTGGTGGCATTCAAGCATACACACTTGTTACATAGAATTTTAATTAAGAAGCATGTAGAATTGCATTAACCAAATATTTGATTCTTGATGAACTATCTTTCAAACATGTTAAAGGTGAAGGGTTTAGGTTATATACTTCCACATTGCAACCTAAATTTGATGTCCCTTCCCGATTTACTGTTGTTAGAGATTGTTTCAAAATATTTTTGGAGGAAAAGAAAAAATTAAAATATTTTTTTAGCAAGTTAAAGCAAAGAATGAGTATCACAACTGATTGTTAGATATCATGCCAAAACTTGGGCTACATAAGTGTGACTGTTCACTATATTGATGATGATTGGAAACTTAAAAAAAAATTTAATTTTTGTTTAGTTTCAAGTCATATTGGTATGGTAATTGATAAAATATTGAAATTGTACTTACTTGATTGAGGCATAGATAAGGTCTTCACGATTACTGTAGATAATGCATCTTCTAATAATGTTGAAGTTCAGTACCAGAGGAAAAGTCTTAATAGTTAGAAAGGTCATGTACTTAATGGAGAGTATTTGAATGTGAGATGTTGTGCACATCTCCTGAGTCTAATTGTTAAAGAAGGACTTAAAGATTCAAATGACTCTATTGTTAGAATTTGGGTTGCATTTAAATATGTGAGATCATCACTAGCAAGAGCACAAAAGTTCAAGCTTTGTGTGGAACAAGAAAAAATAGAATGCAAAAGTTTGGTTTGTTTTGATGTTGAAACAAGATGGAACTCTACATATTTAATGCTTGATGTTACTTTAAAATTTTAGAAAGCTTTTGAATTATTGGAGATCCAAGATTTGAAATATGTAGAGGAGCTAATGAAGGGGAAGTCACAGGGTTCACCGACACATGAAGATTGGGATATTGCTCGAGCTTTATTACATTTTTAAAAGTATTTTATGCTATTACCTTAAACATATATGATTCTTCTTATGTTACAAGAAATATATATATGCAAAGCATATATGGAATTAGCATGATGATCAAAAAAAAATTTTCAATTAGATGACTTTTGCTTAAGTAATATGGCTTTTAAGATGAAGGCCAAATATGATAAATATTGGGCAAATATTGAAAAGCTTAATATTATGCTATTTATTGCTTCTGTGCTTGATCTTAGGCTAAAGTTGGAGAGTGTAGAGTGGATGATTGAGAAAAGCTATGAGAATGAAAAAGTCAATGAGTTGAAGTGTAAAGTGAAGAATGTTATGGATATACTTTTTAAAGAATATTCATCTATAGAAAAATCATCATCTTCTTCCCATAGTATTGCAAGAGTTGAACTGATAAAAGAAAGGAATGATATTGGAACAAGTAATCTTGATGTACTTTAGCTCATTCAAGATGAATTGAGAAAAGCAAAAGCAAAACAAAAGGCTTCTATTTGCAAAACATAATTGAATAAGTATTTAGAGGAGAAATGTGAAGATGAGACACAAAATTTTGATATTCTTCTTTGGTGAAAAACAAACAATGGTAGGTATCTAGTTCTTTCTATGATGGTTAAAGATGTGCTTATTATGCCCATATCTACCGTTGCTTCGGAGTCAGCTTTTAGTACAAGAGGTTGAGTTCTTGATCAATTTCAAAATTCTTTATCTGCAAAAATGGTGGAAGTACTTATTTGCATGCAAGATTGGTTGCGTTCTACTAGTTCTTCTATTAATATTGAAGAAACAGTTGATGAAATTAAAAAAAATATTCGAAGGTAAAAATTACTTATTCATTGTATTATTTCTGTAGAAATTAACTATTGATTTTAATATTTATACTATATATTTCACAGGTTTTATCTTTATAATTGCAGAAATGATGAGCAAAATGAAAATAATAATCTCAATTGATGCTTAATTTTCTTTCTTGATGCATGTAATTTTGGGAATGTAAGTTACATTTTGTATAGCTTAACTTCTACATTTTGTATACTCCTACTGCTACATGACCTGGGGAATAATCCAATTAAAAATTGGTCAGATTTAAAAGTTAGCACTTCATTTTTCATTTTTGCTCTTAAATTTAGTATTGACATCTTGTTGTATTACCCAACTCTCTTTTTAATATACTTAAATTTATTCTGCTGCTCTACTGACTGAACAATACAATTGCAGGTTCTTTCTACATGACATGGATTGATAACATCCCATCACTGAGAACTAAGAATGTCTAGAAGAATAAGATAGCGAACATGGTGTCATCTCACATTCTTGTATTGCTTATTTGCATTTCCTATGAATCTGCCAGTAAAGATATCAGACTCTAGTATCCTCTAATTGTTGATTTTTTTCATGTATATAGATTTTTTTCTGCATGAATTTTCAAGTATTAGTACTTTTTTGTTCTTTCTGGATTTATATTATAGTAATTTTCTGTGTCTTATGCTCTCAAGCATTTTTCACTGAACACCCAGTGTATATGGAGAATGACTTCTTTATAACTGAAAGATCATATGCTTGACATTATATTCATGCTTTTGCCAGTAAGGTTTGTTTATCTATGTCCCTATGGATCTGTCAGCAAAGATATCTGACTCTAGACTGACATTCCATTTTCTTGTATTGCTTATCTGCATCCCTATGAACTTGCTAGCAAAGATATTTGACTCTAGTATTTTCTAACAATTGATTTTGATTAGAAAATTATTACCAAACTTACACATATTGAATACTAACTGCTAAACCAATTGAAAGAGTAAATGCAAGAAAGAAAAGAGGACAAAGTGAAGACATCTCAAGTCATGGTAAGGATGATCTACTACTGCTGCACTTCATAATCCCTTTGATATTAGCTCAACTTCAGAAACAGATTTGAAACTATCTAAACAAAATTTATCTGAATTCCTATGAATCTACCAGCAAAGATGTTTGACTCTAGTATTCTCTAACTGTCGATTTATTCAAATATATATATCTCTTTTTGCATGACATGGATTGGTGACATCCCATCGCTAAGAACTGAGAAGGTCCAGAAGGATAAGATAGTGAACATGGTGCTATCTCACCTTCTTGTATTGCTTATCTGCATTTCCTATGAATTTACCAGCAAAGATGTCTGACTCTAGTATTCTCTAACTGTTGATTTATTCAGGTATATATCTTTCTGCATGGCATGGATTGATGACATTCCATCACTGAGAACAGAGAAGGTCCAGAAGAATAAGATAGTGAATATGGTGTCATCTCACCTTCTTATATTACTTATCTGCAATTTCTATGAATTTGCCAGCAAAGATGTCTGACTCTAGTATTCTCTAACTGTTGATTTCTTCAGGGATATGTAGAAAATAACTTCTTTATAATTGGAAGATCATCTGCTGGACACTATATTCCTACTTTTGACAACAGGGATTGTTTATCTGCGTCCCTATAAATTTGCTAAACTATCAGTAAAGATGTTTGACTCTAAACTGACATGTCATTTTCTTATATTGCTTATCTGTATCCCTATGAACCTACTAGTAAAGATATCTTACTTTAGTATTATGTAACTGGAGAATGATTTCTTTGTAACTGGAGAATCATATGGCTACACTATGTTTCTGCTTTTGCCAGCATGGTTTGTTTAGTTGCATCCCTATGAACTTGTCAGACTATCAACAAAGATGTCTAACACTAAACTGATATCCCATTTTCTTGTATTGCTTATCTACGTCTCTATGAACTTGCCAATAAACATGTCTAATTTTAGTATCTTGTAACTATTGATTTTGATTAGAAAATTATTATCAAATTTACACATATTGAATGTTAACTGTTAAATACTAAATCAATCGAAAGAGCAAATATGAGGAAGAAAAAAGGATAAGGTGAAGACACCTGAAGTCATGGCAACTTGGCAAGGATGATCTACTACTGCTGCACTACATAATCCCTCTTATATTGGTTCAACTTCAAAAATAAATTTGAAGCTATGTAAAGAAAATTTATCTAAAATTTTA
The DNA here is from genome assembly GCA_005019695.1 of Trichopus zeylanicus subsp. travancoricus. Taxonomy (NCBI): domain Eukaryota; kingdom Viridiplantae; phylum Streptophyta; class Magnoliopsida; order Dioscoreales; family Dioscoreaceae; genus Trichopus; species Trichopus zeylanicus. Next base: position 21,876 of record RXID01015079.1, read on the forward strand.
ACTGATAATGAAACTACTGTTTATCCCATTTTCAACTATAATTTTTTTAGTATATGCATTGTTAGACTTGTTAGTGCATTTAAAATTAATTTTTTATAGGATTATAATATAAAATATAAATTTTAAAATTAATAATTTTAAACCAATATACCAATTTTAAAACCAATTTAAAATCGATTTAAAATCGAAACCGAAAAAATCAATTCTTTATTTAAATCGATACAATTTTGGTTCTTAATTTTTAAAACCGAAATTCGATTACAGTACTAAAATGTTTAAAACCGATACGGTAAACCAATTTTGCTCGCCCCTGGTTGACATTGCAATGAAGTTATAGTTTAACAGATAGGATTCTAGCATCCAAGTTAAGTTCCCATATTTTAACCTAAAACAAAACATTGTTTAAGAATATAGCATCAAAATCCAACCCCCAACCGCGCACAACGTAAATTCGCTCAAGCAGCCCCAGCACCCTTGCCCTTCTTCCTCTGGATTTTCTTCATGCAGAACTCCAGCTCCTTACCTTCCAATCTGTACCTGTCAACAAACACATTTGAAGGGATCAGGAATGTTATTGCAAAGATCAAATGATAAGAGCATTAAAGAGATGTCGACATGCTTACCCATCAGCCCTGCCACACTAGCCTGGTCGGGAGGAAATGCAAGTCAATAGCCTGCCACCACCAAATTGCTCCTCAATGTGGGGGTCAAGGGTACGACCCTGCTGGCGCTTCTCCAGCTTCCTGAGAACATGGTTGCTCTTCTTGGCTTCCTCTGCAGCAGCCTCACCCTCTTGCCCCTAACGCCCACAAAGAATAGCAGGACAAAGAGAACATCTTCAGAAAACAGCATGTATGTCAAGATCAACACAATTTCAAGACGATGTCTGGTTCTGATAATAGCAGATGAATGCTGGCTCTATCTGAAGTTTCAAGCATAGTTCCACAATTTATCCAGCTTTTTTTTTGGCTTTTTAAATACTCCCAATTAGAAAGGAAGACAAGGCACATGGGTTTACAGCAAGCCCTCATTTTTCACATCTCCACAACATTAGCTAACGGACAATTAAGAACACATTAACTAAAGCCATTCCCACATACATCATATAGGAACCTTCACCCAACAAATGTTGCATGCTTGTCAAACCACTTAAATCAACTCCTCCAAGGAGTAATAGTTGAAGAACATCAATAGCAATATCCACTAATGGATTATTTAGGTCCCATAGTTACATTCCTAAGCATAAAATTGGACATGGGAAAAAGTGCTTCATGTGCATCTAGAAGCATTTGGAACCAAATACACAACAAGTCAGGCAATAGCTTTATTGGAATGGCAGGTGGCAGGATTGGTAGAAGCTATAATACACTAGATTTCTTAGATCATTGGTACTTTATTATCCATTGACAGATTCGAGATTGCTTGTCCCAAATAGTTATGATATGAAAAATGAAAAGATTTTAGATAATATTGGCTACTTGATGGTGATGAAAATAAACACATATTAGTTTCAAATTAGATAATTAATTACTCGTAAAGTTTTTTATCCATAACTAAAATCTTTAACAAAAATCCTTCTCTCGTTGTACAAAGTCAAAGGATCTAGTTGTAGATCAATAACTTCACAAGTAATCAAATGTTTAATTTGAAACTGATCGGTGTCTATTTTCAGCAGCATCCGGTAGTTAATATTGTCTAAAATATTTTCATTTCTCAGAACTTAGCGATCTGCAACAAGCAAGCTCAAATCCATTAACAGATCATAAAGTACCAATTGGCAAAAAAAATCTATTTTATCAAGAATCATTAGTATGAGTTTATTAAATCTTAGAGTTTTCATTTTGGATGAGCTAGCAAATCCATGCAAATTAGAAGACTTTAATTAATTTCTAAGAGGTGAAGGGTTTGGATTCTGACAATTAAATTAGAAAAATAACTCTCCTCGTAACAAAAGGCAGAGATTACATATCCAACCAAAAAAAACCAGAGAAGTCCCCATATCATTTATACTGGAGTTTCTGATCATATGAAAGGTAATAATTCTTGGTTCGAATATTTAAGTGAGTTTACTTTTACAAGGTTTGCAACTCTAGCTGATGGTATAGCCTCACAAGTAACTGGAAAGAGTGATATTCGCTTAACATTATGCAAACTCATTTCTCCCCACTATGTCCAAAATTTTTTATTAACTTCCTATCAATTAATCAATTGCTTAAAATCTTGAATAGCTTAATATTTTTTTATCTTATATACTGTTATTTTTAGGACCTTCACATATAGAGAAAAATTAGTGGAAATTTTGAAAATAAAGGAACTTTATATCTTGAATGAAGAAAGAGACCTTAGATTTCAAGGTGTTGCTGGCTTAATGAGAGGAAATTGTCAAGTGGCACTATAAGCTTGGTGACCTATTACTTAGCATTACTAGGCTTATATTTCATAGCACTAAGTTATCTAGTAATTAGTTAGGTATAGCAATGCTAAACATTATAAATTAGTGTACTTACCCAAATTAAATTAAACCATCATTTTTCTTTTGATATTATTTGTAGTGATGTATGAACTACTAAGACATGATCTTGCAGTGATTACAAATATTTTGTAATTTTTATAGATAATAACACTAGAGTAACTTGACTTTATTTATTGAAAAGTTCAAAAGTGTTTTAAGGCTTTTCAGATCTTTTATAAAGAGATCAAAAATCATTTTAGCATCAATATAAAGACTCTTATAGATAATGAGGGGAATATATATTTTTAGAATTTTGGAAATATTTAAGGGACAATGGTATTGCTTAAACCACAAAATGGACGTTGCTTAAAGAAAAAAAATCATCATTTACTTGGAGGTTGCTAAAGCTTTGTTGTTTGAGAGAAATATACCATACCTAATTAATAGGATACCTACACCTAAACTAAGTGACAAAAGTTTTTTTGAAGTTCTTTACCCAAATAAGAATATCTTTTATTTATCATTTAAAATGTTTGGATGTTTATGTTATGCTCACAATAATAATTCCTTTTGATATAAGCTAGACATAGGTCAATCAAGTGTATTTTTTGGGATATTCCAGAATTGAAAAAAGTTATGGATGTTATAATCCAAAGTCTCACAAAACCTATGTTAAATTTTTTTAAAGAACTAGCTTACTATTCGAATGAGGGACAATAATATCTAGAGAATACGATGGGTAACTTACGCACATAACAAGACATTGTTTTACTTGTCTTTACAAACATTAGAAGAATTATAATTGAGTCAGTTAATAATTAGTCAAAAGAGATATTGTTGAACACTAGAATAAAAAAAAATGATGTCATAAATTAAACTCTAACTAATCAAAATCACCTGATGAAAAGTCCACAAAACAACCACAACTTGAGTAAAGTACAAGACCTATCATTAGGAGTTACAAAAGTTTAGGAAGAACAAAATAAAGGGAGATAGAAAAGATAATAATGACTGATTAATTATAATAAAAAAAGGACAAGAGAGTACACAGAATATCTAATTAAGAGATGTCTTACATTCTTTATTAATACCAACATACAAAAGATTTTCCGAAACATTGACAACACTGATAGATAAGAGGTAGAGAAAGATAGCAAAACTTGAGATGGATGCTTTATAGAAAAATGACACTTGGGAGTTGGTGCCAAGACCAATAAATAAATCAGTAGTGAAGGGCAAGTGAATTTTCACAATTGAATACAATATATATGATAGTGTAAAAAGTTTCAAGGCAAGGCTATTGGTTCAGATATAATGATGTATGACAATATTTTTCACAGCAAAATTGAAGTTCAAGTCAAATTTAAATTCTAACTATAATTTTGATTTATTAGTATTGGTACAGTAATAGTCTAAAGGTCATATTTTGTATAATATGTCCAAATCAAGAAAATAATCATTCGTTAGAAAATTGAAATCTAATCTTACGATTTTGTCAGGCCAAATTTAGGATTTATTTTTGTGACTTGAGTTATAATAGTTCTATCTCAATATCTTTTTATTTAGAATAAATTATTTACAATTAGTGTTAAAATTTGAATTTTACTTAGTTTAATCCAATTATGATTCTAGTTTGTTTTGAGAGTCATATATACAACAAAAATGTTGTAATGAAAAAAAAAGTTCTTTATCAATAATATTATTTTATTTTAAGTTTTTTCTTTATTTTTTTGTGGATTCAAAAACTTGACGGTGATCTTTCTCATATCTCATGTACTTCTCTGCTACGTCAAATATACTGAAACATATAGAGCGAAATACTTTGAAACCATTTTACTAATAGCCAAATTAAATTCAGTTGGAGTAATTTTATCCCTTACAGTAAACATGGTTGGATTTATGTAGTAGCTATATGTTAAAAATGCTTTTTTTTGTGTGAAGATCTCTATAAAAAAGTTTATATGATAGAGTCACTTGGGTATAACTCAAGCAAAAAAAGACAATTTTTTTTGTGAAGATCTCTATAAAAAAGTTTACATGATAAGAGTCACTTGGGTATCACTCAAGCAAAAGAACACAAGTTTGCAAATTAACGAGATTCCTCTATGGGCTAAAGCAATTTCCAAGAGTTTGTTTAGGAAATTTAACTTAGCTTTTGTGCAATATGACCTCAAGAGGAGTTAACAAATTACACGATATTTGTCAAACGACTCACAAAAAATAATTATCTTGTTAATATATGTTGATGATATTATATTGATAGTGAATAACACAGAAGACATATATCAATTCAAGAGATTCTTAAACTCTAAATTTGAAATAAAAGACTTGGGAATGCTACATTACTTATAATTGAAGTAACACGCTCATATAGTGGGTAGTCTTGTCACAAAAAAAATATGTGCTTGATATTCTCAATAATATATACTTGGAGGAATAACAATTAGAATTTCCATGGATATAAATTCAAAGTTTGTATGTAGATCAAGGAGAATTATTATAAGATTCAAAAATATATAGAAGATATAGAAGAATGGTAGATAATTTCATCTACTTGACCATAACTAAACCATACATTTGGTATGCTATGGGAGTGGTAAATTAATTTATAAAAGAAAGGAAACCATAATTAGAAATAGTATATCAAATATTGAGATATCCCAAAGAAACACTATGATTTGGCCTAATTTACAAGACATAAATAGAAATAAATTTAGAAGTTTATTATAATACATATTGTGCAGGTTCACCATGGAAAAGGAGGTCCATATCTAGCATTTGTATAAAACTTGGAGAAAATATGATTATTTGAAAAAGTAAGGAACAAATAGTAGTAGTTAGATCAAGTCTAGAGGCACAATATAAAATTATCGTCTATATACATTGGAGATTTTATGATTGAGATTATTTTTCAATGAGTTAGGATATCCTGTGAAAGTAATCACTCAACTTCCATGTCACAACCAAGTAATATTACACATCACAAACATCCCACTATTTTATGAGAAAACTTAATGTACTGAAGTTGATCTTCATTTTCTTAGAAAGAAGATACGAAATTAGAATTGCCTGTGTCAAATCAAAAGATCAACTTGTAAATATTCTCGTCAAATCTTTAAACTCAAAAAAAATTTTAAAAAATCAAAACCAAGCTGATCATGCATGACATGTATGGCCCAACTTGAGGAAGGGGGCATTGAAAGAAAACTAGGATTCAAAACTTTTTGTCATTGACTCAAAACTTAAAATATGATTGTACTAGTATGTAATCCAAATACTTGAAATTTTAAATTCATCACAATCCATATAATCCAAAAGCCCAAATTAGAAAACAGAGTTAATGAAATCATGGTTGGAATCTAACTTGAGTAGTATTAGAATAGATGTAGGAGTTCTATATGTATAAGAGACAAAGAACTGGGATTTTCTATATATTAAAATGCAAGGTAGCTATTGTCATTGATAAAGTCCTAGATTTGTTACAAAAATGGTTGTCCATATATGAGATATTTGCAACTAAATTTATGAAATTGCTTTTCTTGTAAGAAAAGCAAACAATAAAGAATACAAGAACAACATGCACACGTGTCCTACCATCCACCTAGCAAACTGAATCGCAACAAAAATTTTCTAGTTTCAACCCACGCAAAACCAAAACCAAGATTTTAGAGCTTGTTATTGACAATGCTCTATGTCCCCTTAGTTTGTGGCCCATCCGACGTTCTAAAAGGCCTTTATCAACAACTTCATCGACATATCACATCCTCCTTAATTCTTGAAAGGCCCCAGAAATACCTCCCTATTGTAGCCAATTTCTTTGAGATCATCATCTCCTGCATTACATTCTTGAACCATGCCCATATGATATTCTTGTTATTGTATGCCAGTTTTGTTGACTTATTTGGTTTCCTTCTATTGAAATGTGTTAATGGTTGGTGAGAGCTTGGAAGAGATGCATTTGGAGTTTGGACCTCAAAGAGAGGGGGAGCTAGAGACATGAAAGAGAGCCCAAGGGGGTGACAAATGTTGGGGGAGAGGCCTTTATCTAATGGAGTTGCTGAGATGGTCAAATCAGATTCAACCATTCTAGTTGCATAATTGTGCTATCTTAAACACTTTTAAAAATTAGACTTTGTCATTTTGGTCTTTAGAAATTAGCGTATCTTAATGATTATGGAGGACGTGATAAAAATATATAATTGATGCATTTCATAGCAGCAATCACCAAAACATAATGATAAAAAAACAACTGGCACTTAAACAGGGGATTATATAAAAGTTTTCATTAGAAGCTCAAATGAACTAGTGATACAACTACAACTTGGTTTGGGACTTCCATCAAACACCTTAAGGGCAATATCATGTATCCACATCATGACAGAAAACAACAGCAGTTTAGGAAGTGAAAGAAAAAAAGCGCTACAGTAATCAAGCAATCGATCAACCAGAACAGTGTACCTTACCTGCCTAAGCAGAAGCTCACTCATGCCCTCAGAAACCACTGAGATCACAAATTGGGACGCCTCCCAGCAGACCTGAAAAGCTCTGCCTAATCGCCGGACTGGCCTCGGTCGCCTTCCTCGTCGCCGGCGTCGTCTCCGGGAAGATCCAGAACCGCCTGGAATCTTCTCGGTGGAAATAAGTCGTGCATTCGCAGTTTGGTCGGACCGACCGAACCAAAACCGATTAAAACCGAGAATAAAAATCCCGGTTTTCTCAATTTCAAAACGAATCGACCCGAAAAACCCAACCAATCACCTTATTCTCAAAACAAAAAAATCAATTATATGAATAAAATTATATAAGGCTAGGTTTTTCGGGTCGGTTCGTTTTGAAATTGAGAAAACCGGGATTTTTATTCTCGGTTTTAATCGGTTTTGGTTCGGTCGGTCCGACCAAACTGCGAATGCACGACTTATTTCCACCGAGAAGATTTCAGGCGGTTCTGGATCTTCCCGGAGGCAACGCCGGCGATGAGGAAGGCGGCCGAGGCCAGTCCGGCGATTAGGCAGAGCTTTTCAGGTCTGCTGGAAGGCGTCCCAGTCTGTGATCTCAGTGGTTTCTGAGGGCGTGAGTGAGCTTCTACTTAGACAGGTAAGGTACACTGTTCTGGTTGATCGATTGCTTGATTACTGTAGCACTTTTTTTCTTGCACTTCCTAAGCTACTGTTGTTTTCTGTCATGATGTGGATACATGATATTGCCCTTAAAATGTTTGATGGAAGTCCCAAACCAAATTGTAGTTGTATCACTAGTTCGCTTGAGCTTCTGATGAAAACTTTTATATAATCCCCTGTTTAAGTGCCAGTTGTTTTTTTATCATTATTTTTTAGTGATTGCTGCTGTGAAATGCATCGATTATATATTTCTATCACGTCCTGATAATTGAGGCTAAATTAATAAAGTATGAGAAAGAATAGAATCAAACATATACAATTTTCTACTGTTATGCACCAAGGCAATTCCAAGATTCTTTGTTGCCATTTTCTATGCCAGGAGTTTGTTATTTCAGAAGGGAATTTCATTCAAGAGGAAATGAAGGAGATTGTGACGATCCAAGTTGGTGATTTTGCAAACTACATTGGGTCTCATTTTTGGAATTTTCAGGTGGACTTTGTTTGACTTTGTTCATTATTATTATGCAGCGGTGCTATCTAATTTAACCCAAATACAATTGTTTGAATTGATGTAGAATTTAGCTCTTCCATTGAAAAAATGTGAACTTTAGTTTTAAATGCAGTTATGATAATGGTTTATGCTGCATTGGTTTTCTTGTAAGTTTGCTCTTGCAAGTGAATATTACAGATATGAACATTTTGAATTTTCTATGTTTTACATAATATGCTATCAATTGCATTGAACACTATTGAGAGTTACTAATTGTCATCAAAGAAAATTTTTCATAAAATAAAATTGAAAAAATGATATAAATATGGGGAAAATTAACAAATTTTGTGGTCATTTGGGGTAGCAATTGCTATAGTAGATCATCTAGGGTGTGTTTCATACGAGATCAAAGTAAGAATCATTTGGTTCTGATCAGCCTACCATCCAAACACAAAAAAAATAAACCGACTATCTTTATGTTATTTTAAAAAATAAATTACCATATTACTCTTATATTTATTCATTCAAACTTGATAAATAATATACTAAGGACATAAATGTTTAAAAAATTTAAATTATTTACTAACCAGACTAATATTTAAATACTGAAAATTTGATTAAATTATTTTTTTTATATTTTAGTATTAATCTTGAGTTTGAATTTCATCTTGATCCGAATCAAACAGTGCTCTATGGTCCAAAGGGTGGGTGAATTCATCGTTAAAAATACTACTGGCATGGTAGGCCAACCATTTCAAAGTTTGAACAACCCTAGAGCTGAAATAGGAGCGGGATACAAAAGGGATAATGGAAATTGAAGAAGCCAGAAAAATGAGATCTTTTTCCTCAGAGATTGTAAGCAAAGTCTTCAGTCTTCATTAATGTTTCTGCTGCTGCTGCAGCTGCAGGTGCCGCTTCTGGTGTTCTGCTCATCGTCATCTTCATCAGCTGCTGCCTACCATTGATACATCTGTCCATTCAGCTCTCTGTCTTATCCCCTCCTTTTGTTCCAACATGTACCTTCTCTTCTTGTTTTGGAGACCTGCAACCAGATATTAATTTCACCATAACAATTTACACTTCCATATCAGAAAGAAAGAAAGAAAACTCGTGAAAGGAGCATATGAATCTTTGGTTATGGACTTGCCTACTTGATCATGTAAATCTTCAGTGTTTGCGAGCGAAATGTGCTCTATTCACAATAAGATTTCTTCTTCTTCTTGTCAGAGCAAACGAAATAATGTTGAAAAATTAGACAAAAAACCATTGTATCTTGCAAACTTGCGTGTAGTTTCATTGACAAAATAAGGAAAAGATCCATAGCTGTTTTATTCTCAGGTTCTCAAACAGAACCTAGGAAAAGAACCAATCAGGCCACAAATTGTATCCGCAGAAAGCAATGAAAATGATTAAGAGAAAGAGCCTAACCTTGTAGATCAGCTTACGAGAATGAAAACCATTAAGTCCTCCTCCTCCGAGGGATCTAACTGCACCAAAATCAACAAACTTTTCTCCTCATCAGGTTGATCGACCTATTCCTCGGTTCCTACCCTCATCCATCTCACTCTTACAATGCGGAATCTCTTGCCCTAGCCATGCTTCTCTTTGCCGTTGTTGTTGCTGTGGCTGCATCTGCTCTATATAGACAGGGCCCTCGAGCTGCTGCACCGGGTTCAGCACTGCGGCGGCCACTGGTACACTTCTAAAGTCACACAGCTGCGGCTGCTCATGATTCCTCATTATCTCGTGCTCCCTTTCTGCCGTGGCTGCCATCACTAGAGCAAGATGTTGTGCTTCTACTGTCAACTGTAGTTGCTGCTGCTGCTGATGTTGCTGGTGAACGCCAAGCCCGAGCCCCGTCCCAGCCACCGGTTCGCCAAAAGCCCCGGGGAGATGAGGACCAGGTTGCGTTGTAAGGAAAGGCCCGAGCGCAGCCGGACCAACATAGGTAGAAAGCTCCTTCTTTGCACTGTAGAGGTCCTGCTGCAACTGCTGCAGCTTATGCTGCAGCAGGGAGATGTAGCCAACGCAGCCGTACACCGGGTCGCTGATTCTGGCCTCCGCCTCGTAGGTCAGCGAGTTGACTGCGTCCTCCCGCTCCGCCGGAGACAGCTCATTCAGCAGCTTGGCCACGTTGCTCGCCCCAAACACCCCGTGCACATGTGCAAACCTCTGCGGCTGGGCCGGCGGGAAGTACGGCGCGAACACGCACCCCGACTTGCACTTCCGCCTTAAGAACTTGCACGCCGCACAAGGCGAACCCGAAGAGGACGCCATCGCCGCCGCCCCCGCGAACTCCTCCTTGATTACTCAAATTTTAGTGAGCACGAAAATCTTTGCTGGTTATACAATAAGAGATAGGGTTAGGGTTTTCAGAATCCAGAAACCTGGAGATTGTTTTCAGAAGATTTGAAGACGTTTATACATCGGAGTATGAAGAGATCTTTACATACAAAATGGAAGGGAAAAATCTGACCGAGTGATTGATTTTGAGCAAGATTAGAAAGGAAACATCCAAAGTTAGAAGAAGAAGAAGAAGAAGAAGAAGAAGAAGAAGAAGAAGAAGAAGAAAATTTAGAAAAAACAGACGGAAAAAAGGAAAAAACTGAAATCGGGAATCACTTGTTTACTCGGAACTGAGAGACAGAGTGATGAAAGCTTCCGCGATGATCGGAAGGATTTGTGGCCTCGGAAATTGAGCTCCAGATCCCAAAGGAGAAAGAGGAGAAGGCAGAAAGAAAATGCAAAATTAGTCATTTAATAAAAAAAAACAAGCAACTTCTTCGAGACGTTGACGTCATAACATGTAGAGATATTCCCAAACAATATACGTAAATAAAAAATATATATATATATTTTAAAACAAATTTATTATTTTGTTTCGTGAATAAATCAGAAATTCATAATATTACCATTGCATGCTTTATTTTTGGAGAATCCTCCAAAAAGAATAAAACAAATCCCGAGGCAAATGATCGGCCTGGATGCCCCCAATTCCCTAGTCGCCGCTCCGCAGAAATACCCGAACCCGTTTCCACCACCGACGGCAGGCGGCAGCTGTGTTTTCGCGTCCATGCGAAAACCACGTAAAACTTTTGCCTTGAGATCTGTTGTACACGAAATTAATGGTCGAGATGGTGTCCTACGATAGAACATGTTGTTTTATAGACGTTTCATCGGCGGCTGGCGCATATGAACAAACTACACGAACGTGATATCATCGTTACCATGCCGCAGGCCGTCCGAACCAACGCAGCCGACGGAAGGCCGTTCTTTCCGCAGAACAAGCTAAACTAAACGTGCTCCCTCAGCCTTGCAGCCATAATTAATTGGAAAATTATTTAATAAAGATAGCATTGAAACAATGTTAATTGTTGTTTGTGTATATATATGTTGTTTACAAAGACAAAACTAAATCGAAGCCCAATACGAATACGCCCGGCCCAGCTTTATTGCTTACACGTCTAATTGATGGTCGTTTTTGCGGTTATCACGCCAACGGAGATGTTGTCCGATCTCATGACTTTTTAGCCTGTCCCGCGGCGCATCAGACCGCCCTTTCCTCCCCAAACCGCGTGCTTTCGGTGTAGAAAGAAAAAAAAAAAGAAGAAGAAATCGAGGGAGAGAGAGGCCGTCCTCCTCCTCCGGCATGGTCGCCGCCGCCTCCTCCCTCTTCCTACTATGCTTCCACCGTCGCGCCACCACCTAGCCCCCACTCCTCCTCCGTTACCATGACCTCCCTGGGCGCCCGCGATGCCTTGGTGGAAGAGCTCCAACTCCCCCTCGTCCTCGTCCTCCCCCCCGCGCTCCCCCTCCTCCCCGCGCCGCAGTCGTAGGGACTACGCGGCCTCCTTCCTCCTTGGCCGCCGTGCCCACTCCCAACCCCGCCTCACCCGTCAGCGCAAGCTTCGCCACCTCACCGACGTCGAGGTCGCCGGCCTTGGGGGCCCCAGGACCGCCTTTAGTCTCGATTGCTCGCCGGCGAGGTCGGAATCTTCGCCCCTACCTCTTCCCTTGCCCGAGGAGTCAGCTGCGTCCCCGCATCGGGAGGTGGCTGTGGGGAATTTAAGCGCGGTTGCAGCGGCAGCGTGCCCTTTGCCGTCGCCGAGCTGGGTGACGAACAAAGGGGAGCGAGAGGATTGGAATGGCTCGTCGGAGTCTTCATCGGTGTTGGCGGAGGCGATTGGGGAGAGGCTCTCCGCAGCGGTTGTAATTGGGAGGTGAGATGGTTTTCATTTGTTTGTCATTTTGTTTCCTTGAGGATTTAGTATTACCAGGGATCTCCGGGCCTGTGATTGCTTCCAAATTTGAGTTTTGTGCCTTCCGCTGTGCATTAGAAACCTGAATAAGGGTAGTATTAATGGGATGTTAGTCCGATTTAACGAGAAGCGCAAATTATAGGTTTTAAATGCAGTTCGGTTCTGGGAATTTGCTAACGTCACATGTAAATGCTGTTGTCACTTGTTTTTGCTATATGGGATTCGAGCTAAGATTTGGTTATCTATTAGTTTTACTCTTTCTTTTCCTTTTTGTCTTTAGTGTTTTATTCCTATGTCCAATCAATGCTTTGGTTAATGCTTTTTCTTGAAAGGTTGAGTGTGTAAAACCTTATTTTCGCCACAGGAGCAATAGTTTGTCTTCCAATCCAATGTGGCATGTATCAAATTGCTGTGGTAGTAATTCACATTAGAATAACCTTTATCGGGGGAAAGCACAGGACTAGAATGAATTTTATATGGAAGGACTCTCTGTAGTGCATCAATTACTTGGTGGTTTCCTACAAGCAGTGCCTTTGGACATTCTAGACTGAAGGGTACAATGCTCCTTTTTCCTTCATTAAACATTTCAATGGAAAGCCTTTGTCTTCTTTTGTATGTTTTTTAACTAACAAATGGATTGCAATTTTGTATTTCTTATTTTTTTCTTCTGCATTTATCATTTGTTTTGAGATTAAGAGATTTTTGCTGATCATAATTTCTGCTGCCTTTTCTTTTGTCTTCCTAACTCATGATTTCCCTACTATTGCCTTGTTAATGACAAAACCAGAATATAGATTTTTAGCTTGGTTATCAGGAACTATTTAAATGTAGATTATGCAAACAGAATGGGTAATTAAGTTGTTATATTGTCCATCTGCGACCCTCTCCTCCATGTCTATATGAACATTATGTTGATAGGAATCACTTGCCACTCTGATAGGTCCCATGGTTCCTCTGTTTTACCTGTATTGGTTTAGTTCCTAGTAACTGAGTTTTGTTTCTCCTGAGCAGAAGAATGAAGGGTTATAGAAATGATTGGTTTCATAAGATTTAATGATCTGTGACAAGTTTGATTTGTGGTTGCATGATTTCCTTGCTTCTAATGAAATTTTTGAGCAAACATTGATGGAATAGCTCCATGGCTCCTCTAACTTATCTTTGATTAAGCTATTTTATGCTGTTATTTCATTTTGTGATTGATTTGTTCCCAGAAATTGGGCTATTATTATTTCTTACTTTAAATGTATATACAAGACTTGTACCAACAAAATTATATACAAGACAGATGCCCACAACTATTGTGGATTGTGGTAGTATTTCCATGTGTTGGCGGTGGAGACCGTAAGTAGGTTCTCTTTTTATCTTTGTTAGGAGGTATGAGGTAGACTGGCAAGAATTCTTTCATAAATGAATGTTGCAATTTTTTAGGTACTGGTACCAATTGATGCAGATCAATTATATTCAAGGGCAAACTCTTTTGATACCTACTGTCATTATCCTGTGGCATGCTAAGGTGCTTTGAGATAGTAAGCCTTAATGTTGGATTCATTTGTGCAGTATAGGTGCTACTCATTTGCATGCTTCTGGTTGTGTATTTTCTAGAAATAACTAAGCTGCCAAGCATGAATGTCAATGATTGTGAATTTTAACCATTGTTCTTGCTTATAATCTCTGATCACTCAAGATATATTTGAATTTTTGTTGTTCATGCAGTAGGTTAACCAATCCTAATTCTTGCAAAAAGCTGGAACATGTTGATGTACCATATGCTGTAGCTAGATCAAGACTTGCTTTCCAAGATACAACCTCTGCTGAATACGTAAAATTTATACCTGCGAAGAGTGCTCCAACAAGTAGTTTCTCAAGTCCTATGGTTAGCCCTCGAAGGTCTTGTAATATAGAATTTCCCTCTTCTGCTCATTCAACTTCTCAAGGACAACAGGTTTGCTCGGCTCTAGAGGTTCCTTCTCTGGATGTTGCTACAATTTTCTCTCCACAAACAACTTCACCTGAGAAAGTTCTTGCCAGTCCAGACCTTTCACCAAGATATAGTCCTACCATAAAAAGCCCGGTTGTAAGATCAAGAAATCCAAGTGGACCTCCATCTCCTTTACACCCAAAATTGTTTTCTGAGAACTCTACTGCATGGCATGATAGCAATGGCAATGTTAGTGTGCACCCATTGCCTCTACCCCCCGGAGCTGCAGCTCCTCCACAACCAGGTTTTACTCCACAAATCACACCAAGAACTGAGACAGTCACCATGACAAATCAGTGGCAAAAAGGAAAACTAATTGGAAGTGGTACATTTGGGAATGTTTATGTTGCAAGCAACAGGTATGTCCAGACTGATGACTTGGTTTTGTTCTCTTGCTGCTTCATAAATTTGATTGCCTGACTTTCTTGAATAGGCAAACTGGAGCTTTGTGTGCAATGAAAGAAGTTAACATAATTCCAGATGACACCAAATCTGCCGAGTGTTTGAGGCAGTTGGAGCAGGTAATTTTCCAATCTGCTTAAGCACTGAGTTGCATGGTGTTATCCTTTTGTTTCTTTTTCTTGCAAGACAAACAAGATGCATTTATATTGCCTACTTGTGGATAAGTTGTTTTAGATTTTACCTGATTTTAGTTGTTTTGTGATTGTGCACCATATAGATTGCAGTTCCATATTTATACTCAAAGATCATAAAAATATCTGTAGTCTTGCTAAATAATTTCTGAATCAGAAGTTCTCATGAATTTATTCATGAATGATTATTTTTATTTTTGATTTTTTAGCACCTAAAAAGGTCTGAAAATCATAAGAATGTATCAGGTAACTTGTTTTCTGGTATTTTATCAATTATATTTAAAATTCTTAGGTATTTAACCCAATATGCCAAATTTAACAGTTTCTTCTGAATTTGGCAATTTTCGGCCTTGCAGAATTTTTCCAAATGCTAACTTGTGACCAAGATATAATAGGTTACATTGCTGCAGGAAATAAAAGTTCTGAGCCAATTAAAGCACCCCAATATTGTGCAATATTATGGGAGTGAAATGGTAAGCTTTCTAATGGCTGTTTTGGATTCTCTGATGTTGTTGGCAAAATGATGATTTTATCACTTCTCTTCTGCAGATTGAGGATCGATTCTACATTTATCTGGAGTATGTTCATCCTGGTTCTATAAATAAATACGTTCGAGACCATTGTGGGGCAATGACAGAATCGGTTGTTCGCAATTTCACACGTCATATTCTTAAAGGGCTAGCATATCTGCACAGCAAAAACACAATGCACAGGTTATTCTCTCTGCCATGTATTTATTTAAGTTATGTAACTAAATTGTGATTTTTAAATTTGTTCAGGGTATGCCTTTTTATTGTCCTTGTATTGATTACTTTGGAAGGTAGAATTTGGTGTGGTGATATGTAAGCTAATTGTGAAGCGCTTTCTTACTGTAGATTTTGCATACTGTTCTTAATAAATTTGGTGTTCTCTTTTTGAGATGAGTAAATTTTCTGATATTCACAGCATGCGTATCTCTCTTTTCAGGTTCCTGTTTCTGATGATTAACTCTCTCCTCTGCATTTTTTTCCCTTGTTCAAATGATAAACTTGTGCATGCTATTGTGAATGTGCGCATATTAAGTTCAGTTTGAGTGCTGTGCAGTAGATGTACAGTTCCTTTTGTTTAATGATGTACATTTCTTGAATCTTGCTAATCTAGGCTGTGTTAAAATAGGGTAAGCTAAGGCAAGCTTGGTTAAGCTAGCTTAACTGATTACCCCTAGCGTATCTTTGCTTAAACATAAATAAAACCAAGTGTATCGAGTGATTAATATCTAATCAGTTTTGTTTTTATATGAGTCTTGTGACTTATTCAGTGGGACTTGGACTGGTAATGTGATTATCAGGCGTGACTTGCTTTAGCCCCCTCATTCATCATCATTAGGCACACATCTTCACCTCCTTGGTCTGATCAATTCCTCTTCTTCTTGTATTCGTTGTGCATCAAACTTTGGCATTTTCATATTTAGATTTTGCATATTTTGATCCACTTTCAATGTCATTCATCTTGTATGTATGAACCATCTCTGTGACCTCGGGTTTTTTAGCTGGAATACTTGTCACTACTCCTGTGTGGTTATGCAACACATTCTGTTCTCTTGAACTGCGCTATCTAGTTTGACTTATTTATGCAGTGTTAGATTTGTTTTATACACTGGATTTCTTTTTCAATACCTACATGGAAGGTTTATATTTTCAGAGACATCAAAGGAGCAAATTTGCTTGTCGATGTTCATGGTGTTGTTAAACTTGCGGATTTTGGGATGGCAAAACATGTGAGTCTGGCTCCCTGAATTTGAAAATTGCCCTGCAAAATGACAATACCACTCTCTTCATTGGTTTGTCATCAATTCATTATTAATTTCCTTGATGCATTTGTTTGCATGATTGTTGAACTAATTGAATCATGTTTTTTTGTTGCTCTGTCCTAGTTCCTCTTCCCATTGCTTTGAACCAGCTTTTTACACATGCAATGACACGCAAAGACAAAAAGATATTAACATGTTTTTTCAACTTTGAAAAAATCAAATTGTAAATATACAAAAAATAAAAGATAAATTTACATATGACACCGTCCACTATTAGCACCTGGTTGTGTAGACCATGGCTATAAATCTTTAGAATTTTCTTGAGACTTGACGCTTTGAACACCACCAGTACATTCTTTTTGCTACAACCTCGCTACATGTCCTTTCCTTCCTCTGGTGGCGTTCTACATACAGTAATAAATTATTGAGGAAGATTAGCCAGTTGGTTCGGGGTTTCCTTTTAGTTATTTTTTCTACTTGAACAATATTTCTTGTTATTATGGGCATCACATGATTTCTGTCTGTCTCTTGGTCAGTTGAGTGGAGCATCAGCTGTTCTTTCAATGAAGGGAACTCCATATTGGATGGCTCCAGAGGTATTTTCCTTCTTTGTGTGTATTATAATGCTATGCCCTTCTGTCAATGCTAATAAACATCTTACACAAAAAAAGGTTGAAATCTGGTTTACCATTAAAAAAGTGGAAGCAAATTTCCAAATCTTTGGATAATAGTAAAATATATAAATTATTAAGGACCACAAGCACAAAATTTCATCCATATTATTTGGCGCAATGTATCTAATATCCTTAATGCAGTTCATTTAGTTGGACAACACCTGCTTGAGTAATAATACATCATCCTACTGAGTGCACGAAGTTATTGGGGTGCACACATCACACATCACACATCACATCCCCATCCGTATAAAAGAGCCAGTGGTCCAGTACTGGCAATGGAAGACAATGGGAAACAGAATATCGACAAATGACATCAGGAATATTTCTAATAACTGCAAAACCGATTTTTGGTTGTTGTTTGATGGTTGCTTTTGTTTAGGCATGCTTATAGTTTTATGACTTCCCTCCCTTGTTATTAGTTTCTCTCTACCAATCTCTTTTTTTTTCCCTTGATCTTAAACCCAAGGGGTATATCCTATTGTGAAGTTGTATCAATCTTCGAATGGACACAGGCTGTTTTCACCAATAGGAACGCTAAGTTTTTAGTAATTTTCTTTTCTTGGTGGGCCAAGAAGAAGACAGCGATGGGTGTTTCCCTTTGTTCTCACCTTTTTTTTGCTAATTCTTCATTTGGAATTATCAGTTCTCCATTTTTATCTCAAACTATTGTTTGGTTGTTTCATTCTTATGAGTTCTATCTTGTTTGGTTGAGATCTATGATTCTGTCTTTCAAGTACATAGCACATGACAGAATCACAGAGAAAAGAAAAATATTGATGGCTAGTTTAACTTTCCTATAAATAAGCATCAAAGGAATGAGACCTTAGAGGTAGTTCATCTCCTTTTAGGTATGATGGAACTTCCTTTGTATATATGTACTACTCCAGATGACAATATTTGTGTCTTGTAAGGTCGCCCTACTGATATACTCCTATCTTCATAATTGTCCTTATTTTCATGGTTTTTTTTTTTTGATTAGGCTCTTACGAATTTTGAATGCGATAAACTCAGTTGTCTTATGCGTAATCTGATTTTCTTCAACCTATAATGAGGGTCAAGAAAGAAATAAGCCAAGGGTACTCCTTTGTGGCGGCATTAGGATATTTAAGTTTCAGAGAAGGAAGGGGAATGAATATAATGCTTGATGAGATCTTTGTTTTTAATAACTAATGTCTGATAGCATTAGAATTGAAAGACATTCAATTTTTGTTTTGATAGAAATTTGATAGTTGATTCTTTTTGATCTGGAATCAAAGCTTCAGTAACAAGAATGGAGTTCAAGAGGTAACTGCTTTCTTTGATGTTCTTTACACCAGAGAGAAAAGATCGGGTGGCACACATAGGATAGAGCGTGTTAACTTGCTAGTCACTTCTGTATAGGTTTTGGCATATAGTTGTAGATTTGGAGTATTTTCATAATTAAATAAGTCTCTTTAAACTCCCTGATCGAAAACTAGATAGATAAGATGGCATGGATTGGAGCAGAGCAGCAGGAAAAAAAAAATCCAATGATGTCAGGCTAAGCATTTGGTGTTTGGAAACATAGAAAGCCTACTTAATTGATTTGTTTTTACTAAAAAGTGGAGTTCTGTTCTTTTAATAATATGTACATATTTTAGGCTTTAAATGGTTTGTGGTTTTTCTGAAACAAAACTTGAATAGGCATCTGAATTAGGGATATGTAAAACTTGGCATAGGAAAACATGGTCCAGAGCAGCATGGAAACCAGACAGTGTTTAGTCTGATCTGACTGATTGGAGATGCAATTGGACTTATTAGTTGGGTTTATAGTTTGGCCCCTTGTGGAATTGAAGCAGCTGAAAATCTAGTGTTTCAAGTGAAAGAAGTATGAAAATATAGGCACCTTATGAAAGCGCATTTGAGTAGACTTGAATACACTCAACTTGAATACATGTGCAGTTGTTGCTCAATTGCAAACTATTATGAGGCATAGAGACATGCATATATCTGCCCTCCGAGTTTTATTCTTATCCTCATCATTACAATGGAGTGATTCTTTTGACAGAGTTTGCTTTATACTAAAAGGCAGATTTGCTTTGTGTTTACCTGATAAACGTTAACCTGTAATGACTTTTCCTCTACCAGGTGATGCAGGCTACAATGAACAAAGATGTTGGTTATGATCTTGCTGTTGACATCTGGAGCTTAGGCTGCACCATCATAGAAATGTTTACAGGGAAACCCCCTTGGAGTGGTCTTGAAGGGGTAAGCTATGTTAAGACTTGTTGAGCTAGTACCTGCAATTTTTTGGAGCAAATATGCAGTTCTACTTGTTTACATCTATTAAATGATTATACATCCAGAACTTTATATTCACCCCCATATGAAATTTAATGTAAACTTATGGCAAAATTGACTTGGCAAATTGACATTTTCTTTTAATGTGAGCGTGCACACATACACACAGAGTGCTGCTTGGTGGATGTTGATCTTTTGAAGCTGCTTACCAAATGGGAATATCCACCTTGTTTATCTCTGTTTATCTCTGTTTATCTTATTATTTCAACCCTCTTGCTTCTGGCACTGCTCAAGAGTCTCTCTCTCTCTCTTTCGCTCTGTGTTGTTCCCCCTGTCCTGTTTGGTGGATGTTGATATTTTTTGAAGTTGCATACCTGATAGGATATCACCGCCTTCTTGTTTATTTTTCTACAATTAGCTTATCATTTCCACCCTCTTGTTTTTGTGACTGCTCAAGGGATCAGTGGTGTGTGATTGCAACTAATGAGCTAAAACAATATGATACAATATAATCAATAGGTTAATCAGTGGGTTAAGTCCTTTAATCAGGAGGCAACAGCCTTCTAGCCTTTGTGATTTAGGGTCTTTCAATAGTTTGTTGCAGTTAGCTTTTAGTGTTATAATGCTTGAATCAAGTTGACCTAGGATATTTGGCAGCTAAAGATATTCTCATGGCATCACATGCATGGCCTGGAGGATACTTTTCACAGGAATAGATGTTCTGACCTTTTTAACTCTTCTGAGTGTGTATGAGTGCGCGCTCCCATGCTCATCTGCTTGTGTGCTTTCATTCTATTTTAACTGGTGGTGGAATTCTGTGTTTTATGCTTTTTTTTCCTTTTATTTTACTTCTGATGCTGACTTGCAAGTACTTTTTTAATGACTACAGCCAGCAGCAATGTTTAAGGTTCTGTATAAAGACCCATCCATACCTGAAGCCTTGTCGCCTGAGGGCAAGGACTTTCTTCGGCTTTGCTTTCGTCGAAATCCTGCAGACAGACCAACTTCTAACGAGCTGCTTGAACATGCTTTCATAAAGAACTCAAACCACTACTCTTTGCATGGTTCACTTCAAGCATTTGCAGGAATTAAACTTATTGTAAGTCTCAACTCTTCTCCTTTTTCGCTCACAATTTTGGTGATGTGTATACACATCTTTTTGCCTTGTCCAGGATAATATATACCACCCAGGAGAGAGGCCTAAAGCCCGAAGTGAGACATCCATGAAAGGAAAACAATCGTCTAACAGGTAAGCTGTTAGCTTGCTTCCTTTAACACTGCTGTTTGGTGACATTTTATAAGCTAGAATGTTATCCAAATTGCTTTGTTCTCCCCTTTTCACCAGTGAGATTGGTTACTTCCATCCGGAATCATCTGAATCAGCTGCATCTCGTCTCTCTCTTCGTTCTTTGCCTGATGTGGTGGCTTATATGCCTCCCCATGGAATGTTAAACCATACCAATGGTGTGTGTTCACCCTCTGGGAACCGACAGCCATGTGCATTGCCAAAGCCTCACTTGAATGAAGGTTGAGAATTCTCCCTCTGGAAGTGACTGTGTATGCGTCCTACAAATGGCACAAACTTTAGAAGACTAACATTTGATTAACAAAGCCTACTTGATTTTGATCCAAGTTTTATAGTTGTATCACGCATATGCTCTGTTCTTTTTCATCTGTGTTCCTTTCAACTCCGCTTAAACAGGAACCTGTTGCATATGTACCCAAACCATGCAGGAGAATTTTGTTGTATCCCCACACAAAAAATTGAGAAACAAATTGTCACAGGGAGCTGTGCTTTATTGTTGAAAGGCTTCCCCAAAATGCCGAAGTTCAGTGAAGTCTTTATGAACAGCTTCTGTAGCATAGGATGTCATAATGGAATCCACTGTAGATATTGAAGTCCCTGTTGTCTCACTATTTTTTGGATAATAAGCTGAGTTTGTAAATTATGATATTCACAGGGTCTGTTGTATGAGTTGTACTTAAGGCCAAATTGGATTATTGCAGAGAATTGTACAATACTTTTTATCTTCCTGCATGGGATTTTGCCTCGAGGTTTGTATCATAGATTCAATTTCTGTTTTCAAGGGAATCAGTGTGGCAGTCAAAATCACTTGGGGCAGGAAATTTATAAGATCTTTTGGTCTCTGGCTCATGATTAATTTAATTATACAGTTTTTTTTCGTTTGCAAACTTCAAAATGATTTGTAAAATAATCAAAACCTTAAGGTGGCGTTTGGAACGGGGTCAGGGCTAAGCTGATCCCGTCCAGACCAAATTATCTTCTAAACATCAAAAATTTGACCGCACTAATATTATTTTATTCATTTAAATTTTAACCAAGTTTTGACTAAAATATTCTTATTTGATCTAAACCGTCGGATCTCGATCCAACGGCTCAGATCCGTCGTCACTGCCCGCGTGAGCTCGGCCGGCGAGCTCTGCGACCGAGCTCGCCCGTCGACGTGGAGAAGATGAACAGTACCGGGGGTATTTTTGTCCATAAAAAATTTTAACCATCTATTAGCCAGATTAGTAACCAAACATGATTTACTTGACCACATTAGCGTTTTACATTTTACCCCTTTCTTTAACCTTGACTTTAACCTTGACCCGATTCCAAACAGAGCCTAAATGTGCAGTTGTTTCTGAAAAGCTAATATTTGTTGCGAGCGGGAGGAATTCAATCAAATTTCTAAGTGCAGTTTTTACATACTGCTCTTTAAATACGGTTTATTTTCTAGTAAAAAAGCACAAAGAGGGCGTGATGGACGCGGTCAAATCTTTGCATATTCCTGTTCAGGAAAGGAATATGCGAGAATAAAATTAACAAATTCCACCACGGCGAATCCTCAAACTTTGGAGTCTACAATGGAGGCGCGAAGAGCAAGCAGAAGAAACAAAATGAGGCTTTTTCATTATGACCCTTATCAACTGGGATAATTACATATAGTCCTTGACATTTTGGTAATTACACATTGTTACATCCAATCAGATAATTTCCATTTTTAAAAAGAAAATCGCCTATTTTTAACTAGATATCTCGATTAACTGAACCTAATTATTTTTTAAAAATAATTTCTATACAATACTATCGATAGATTTCTTAAAATAAGAACTAATTTAATATTCTAGCAGTACCAATCGTATGGTGCTATCTTTATAAATTTATACATGCATGCATGCATGCCAAACCATATCCCTTGACAGTTGAAGCATTATATTTTATGTCATTAATAATGATAAATAAATTTAGAATCATATATTTAATATCCCTGAGTTTGTAAAAGGACTTCCCCTGTGATTACCCAAACCAACAAGGGGGCTTATGTAAAAAACATCGCTCGTTGAAACGTGTCCCTTGCGCTGCGGGAATCAATCGTGGTCCAGCCGATTCAATTTAGACTGGGCATAATCGCGGGCCCCACGTCGGGTACATCCTACGCCTACGCGGCGCTTAGCTATCGACGCCGTGATTTTTCCCTCGTGTTTCTTTCTCTATCTTCTTCCTTCCTTTCCGTCCCGTTCCCCCCTTCTTCTTATCGAATTCTTCCAATAAAACCCTAATTTTCCCGACCACATCCTCCGAATTCATTGGGAGCGTGCCGTCTCTTCTTGCCCTTTCCGGAACTGCGATTTTTTCTTGCTTCGAATCCCCATTCCTCGAGGTATTTTACTCGATTTTTCTCGACTCGGTTGCTTCCCGACCTAGGCTTCTTTGATCGGTGGGTTTTTCTTGCTTTTTGCGGGTAAAAATTTGCTCGAAGATGTGAATTTTTCCCTTCTTCCCTGCGATTCTCGGCGGTATATTGCTTGTTTTTGTTGATTTTGAATACTAGTTGATCTAGGTTGTTTGTATGTGTGGATTTTTCTTCTTTATTTCGAGGGTAAAATTGTGCTTCTTTTTCCCCTTTTTGGCAGATTATGTATATATTCTTCCTGTTTCTTTCTAGTTTACTTTTTATTGTTTGGGAATTAGTGATTGCCTTTTCCCCGAACTTTGGTGCTTTCTTGCCCTAAGTCATCGTTCTTGACGGTATTTTGCTCAATTTTTTTTATTTCAAATACTTGGAAATTCTTGCCGTATTTCTGTTCTTTAGGAATCAGTTGTTTTACTTCCCGAAATGTGACATTCTTAGCGTGGTATATTGATTATCTTTCTAAATTTTGAATACCTACAGAGTTAAGGATTGAGAGGGCGCTGTTAATTCTTGCACTTTCTTGAAATGCAACATGCTCACCTTACATAGTACTTGGTTATTCTCAATTCAATTGCTTGTATATGTAGCTTTTTCTGGTTTTCTCTGCGCTTTATACTGAATATACATGTATAGCCTCACAATAAAAGGCAGAGATTACATATCCAACCAAAAAAAACCAGAGAAGGCCCCATATCATTTATACTGGAGTTTCTGATCATATGAAAGGTAATAATTCTTGGTTCGAATATTTACGTGAGTTTACTTTTACAAGGTTTGCAACTCAAGCTGATGGTATAGCCTCACAAGTAACTGGAAAGAGTGATATTCGCTTAACATTATGCAAACTCATTTCTCCCCTCTATATCCAAAATTTTTTATTAACTTCCTATCAATTAATCAATTGATTAAAATCTTGAATAGCTTAATAATTTTTTATCTTATATACTGTTATTTTTAGGACCTTCACATATAGAGAAAAATTAGTGGGAATTTTGAAAATAAAGGAACTTTATATCTTGAATGAAGAAAGAGACCTTAGATTTCAAGGTGTTGCTGGCTTAATGAGAGGAAATTGTCAAGTGGCACTATAAGCTTGGTGACCTATTACTTAGCATTACTAGGCTTATATTTCATAGCACTAAGTTATCTAGTAATTAGTTAGGTATAGCAATGCTAAACATTATAAATTAGTGTACTTACCCAAATTAAATTAAACCATCATTTTTCTTTTGATATTATTTGTAGTGATGTATGAACTACTAAGACATGATCTTGCAGTGATTACAAATATTTTGTAATTTTTATAGATAATAACACTAGAGTAACTTGACTTTATTTATTGAAAAGTTCAAAAGTGTTTTAAGGCTTTTCAGATCTTTTATAAAGAGATCAGAAATCATTTTAGCATTAATATAAAGACTCTTATAGATAATGAGGGGAATATATATTTTTAGAATTTTGGAAATATTTAAGGGACAATGGTATTGCTTAAACCACAAAATGGACGTTGCTTAAAGAAAAAAAATCATCATTTACTGGAGGTTGCTAAAGCTTTGTTGTTTGAGAGAAATATACCATACCTAATTAATAGGATACCTACACCTAAACTAAGTGACAAAAGTTTTTTTGAAGTTCTTTACCCAAATAAGAATATCTTTTATTTATCATTTAAAATGTTTGGATGTTTATGTTATGCTCACAATAATAATTCCTTTTGATATAAGCTAGACATAGGTCAATCAAGTGTATTTTTTGGGATATTCCAGAATTGAAAAAAGTTATGGATGTTATAATCCAAAGTCTCACAAAACCTATGTTAAATTTTTTTAAAGAACTAGCTTACTATTCGAATGAGGGACAATAATATCTAGAGAATATGATGGGTAACTTACGCACATAGCAAGACATTGTTTTACTTGTCTTTACAAACATTAGAAGAATTATAATTGAGTCAATTAATAATTAGTCAAAAGAGATATTGTTGAACACTAGAATAAAAAAAAATGATGTCATAAATTAAACTCCAACTAATCAAAATCACCAGATGAAAAGTCCACAAAACAACCACAACTTAAGTAAAGTACAAGACCTATCATTAGGAGTTACAAAAGTTTAGGAAGAACAAAATAAAGGGAGATAAAAAAGATAATAATGACTGATTAATTATAATAAAAAAAGGACAAGAGAGTACACAAAATATCTAATTAAGAGATGTCTTACATTCTTTATTAATACCAACATACAAAAGATTTTCCGAAGCATTGACAACACTGATAGATAATAGGTAGAGAAAGATAGCAAAACTTGAGATGGATGCTTTATAGAAAAATGACACTTGGGAGTTGGTGCCAAGACCAATAAATAAATCAGTAGTGAAGGGCAAGTGAATTTTCACAATTGAATATAATATATATGATAGTGTAAAAAGTTTTAAGGCAAGGCTATTGGTTCAGATATAATGATGTATGACTATTTTTCACAGCAAATTGGAGTTCAAGTCAAATTTAAATTCTAACTATATATGATAGTGAAGGGCAAGTGAATTTTCACAATTGAATATAATATATATGATAGTGTAAAAAGTTTTAAGGCAAGGCTATTGGTTCAGATATAATGATGTATGACTATTTTTTACAGCAAATTGGAGTTCAAGTCAAATTTAAATTCTAACTATAATTTTGATTTATTAGTATTGGTACAGTAATAGTCTAAAGGTCATATTTTGTATAATATGTCCAAATCAAGAAAATAATCATTCGTTAGAAAATTGAAATCTAATCTTACGATTTTGTCAGGCCAAATTTAGGATTTATTTTTGTGACTTGAGTTATAATAATTCTATCTCAATATCTTTTTATTTAGAATAAATTATTTACAATTAGTGTTAAAATTTGAATTTTACTTAGTTTAATCCAATTATGATTCTAGTTTGTTTTGAGAGTCATATATACAACACAAATGTTGTAATGAAAAAAAAAGTTCTTTATCAATAATATTATTTTATTTTAAGTTTTTTTATTTTTTTGTGGATTCAAAAACTTGATGGTGATCTTTCTCATATCTCATATACTTCTCTGCTACGTCAAATATACTCAAACATATAGAGTGAAATACTTTGAAACCATTTTACTAATAGCCAAATTAAATTCAGTTGGAGTAATTTTATCCCTTACAGTAAACATGGTTGGATTTATGTAGTAGCTATATGTTAAAAATGCTTTTTTTTTGTGAAGGTCTCTATAAAAAAGTTTATATGATAGAGTCACTTGGGTATAGCTCAAGCAAAAGAAGACAAGTTTTTTGTGAAGATCTCCATAAAAAAGTTTACATGATAAGAGTCACTTGGGTATCACTCAAGCAAAAGAACACAAGTTTGCAAATTAACGAGATTCCTCTATAGGCTAAAACAATTTCCAAGAGTTTGTTTAGGAAATTTAATTTAGCTTTTGTGCAATATGACCTCAAGAGGAGTTAACTAATTACACGGTATTTGTCAAACGAGACTCACAAAAAATAATTATCTTATTAACATATGTTGATGATATTATATTGATAGTGAATAACACAGAAGGCATATATTAATTCAAGAGATTTTTAAACTCTAAATTTGAAATAAAAGACTTGGGAATGCTACATTACTTATAATTGAAGTAACACGCTCATATAGTGGGTAGTCTTGTCACAAAAAAAATATGTACTTAATATTCTCAATAATATTTACTTGGAGGAATAACAATTAGAATTTCCATGGATATAAATTCAAAGTTTGTATGTAGATCAAGGAGAATTATTATAAGATTCAAAAGTATATAGAAGATATAGAAGAATGGTAGATAATTTCATCTACTTGACCATAACTAAACCATACATTTGGTATGCTATGAGAGTGGTAAATTAATTTATAAAAGAAAGGAAACCATAATTAGAAACAGTATATCAAATATTGGGATATCCCAAAGAAACACTATAATTTGGCCTAATTTACAAGACATAAATAGAAATAAATTTAGAAGTTTATTATAATACATATTGTGCAGGTTCACCATGGAAAAAGAGGTCCATATCTAGCATTTGTATAAAACTTGGAGAAAATATGATTATTTGAAAAAGTAAGGAGCAAATCGTAGTAGTTAGATCAAGTCTAGAGGCACAATATAAAATTATCGTCTATATACATGTGAGATTTTATGATTGAGATTATTTTTCAATGAGTTAGGATATCCTGTGGAAGCAATCACTCAACTTCCATGTCACAACCAAGTAATATTACACATCACAAACATCCCACTATTTTATGAGAAAACTTAATGTACTGAAGTGGATCTTCATTTTCTTAGAAAGAAGATACCAAATTAGAATTGCTTGTGTCAAATCAAAAGATCAACTTGTAAATATTCTCAGCAAATCTTTAAACTCAAAAAAATTTAAAAAAATCAAAACCAAGTTGATCATGCATGACATGTATGGCCCAACTTGAGGAAGGGGGCATTGAAAGAAAACTAGGATTCAAAAATTTTTGTCATTGACTCAAGACTTAAAATATGATTGTACTAGTATATAATCCAAATACTTGAAATTTTAAATTCATCACAATCCATATAATCCAAAAGCCCAAATTAGAAAATAGACTTAATGAAATCATGGTTGGAATCTAACTTGAGTAGTATTAGAATAGATGTAGGAGTTCTCTATGTATAAGAGACAAAGAACTGAGATTTTCTATATGTTAAAATGCAAGGTAGCTATTGTCATTGATAAAGCCCTAGATTTGTAACAAGAATGGTTGTCCATATATGAGATATTTGACATGTATCATGATTTGCAGAATTAGGTGTAGCAATTGCAACTAAATTTATGAAATTGCTTTTCTTGTAAGAAAAGCAAACAATAAAGAATACAAGAGCAGCATGCACACGTGTCCTGCCATCCACCTAGCAAACTGAATCGCAACAAAAATTTTTTGGTTTCAACCCATGCAAAACCAAAACCAAGATTTTAGAGCTTGTTATTGACAATGCTCTATGTCCCCTTAGTTTGTGGCCCATCCGACGTTCTAAAAGGCCTTTATCAACAACTTCATCGACATATCGCATCCTCCTTAATTCTTGAAAGGCCCTAGAAATACCTCCCTATTGTAACCAATTTCTTTGAGATCATCATCTCCTGCATTACATTCTTGAACCATGCCCATATGATATTCTTGTTATTGTATGCCAGTTTTGTTGACTTATTTGGTTTCCTTCCATTGAAATGTGTTAATGATTGGTGAGAGCTTGGAAGAGATTCATTTGGAGTTTGGACCTCAAAGAGAGGGGGAGCTAGAGACACGAGAGAGAGCCCAAGAGGGTGACAAATGTTGGGGGAGAGGCCTTTATCTAATGGAGTTGCTGAGATGGTCAAATCAGATTCAGCCATTCTAGTTGCATAATTATGCTATCTTAAACACTTTTAAAAATTAGACTTGGTCATTTTGGTCTTTAGAAATTAGCGTATCTTAATGATTATGGAGGACGTGATAGAAATATATAATCGATGCATTTCAGAGCAGCAATCACCAAAAAAATAATGAAAAAAAAACAACTGACACTTAAACAGGGGATTATATAAAAGTTTTCATCAGAAGCTCAAACGAACTAGTGATACAACTACAACTTGGTTTGGGACTTCCATCAAACATTTTAAGGGCAATGTCATGTATCCACATCATGACAGAAAACAACAGCAGTTTAGGAAGTGAAAGAAAAAAAGCGCTACAGTAATCAAGCAATCGATCAACCAGAACAGTGTACCTTACCTGCTTAAGCAGAAGCTCGCTCACGCTCTCAGAAACCACTGAAATCACAGACCGGGACGCCTCCCAGCAGACCTGAAAAGCTCTGCCTAATCGCTGGACTGGCCTCGGCCGCCTTCCTCGTCGCCGGCGTCGTCTCCGGGAAGATCCAGAACCGCCTGGAATCTTCTCGATGGAAATAAGTCATGCATTCGCAGTTTGGTCGAACCGACCGAACCAAACCGATTAAAACCAAGAATAAAAATCCCGGTTTTCTCAATTTCAAAACGAACCGACTCGAAAAACCCAGCCTGATATAATTTTATTCATAAAATTGATTTTTTTGTTTTGTGTATTTGTTTGGCTGCCATAATTAGTTTTTTAAACGGTTATGTAAATAAATATTTTTTGAAATATTATTAAATTCATCAATTAAGGCTGATAATTCTTGCTTTTTATTTATTTATTTAAAGGGTGTATCTAGAATTGCAAATTCTTTTATTTTTAGAGAATTATTAAATCCATCATATGAAGAATCTATTGAACGCATGGATCTAATTAGTATTTCTTATTAATGTTGAGCAGAAAGATAATATAACAACCCCAAAATCATGAAGTATAGGTTGAGTAATAGACCGTCGAGGTTATCCTCTATGATGTAGATCCCGTTAAACATGTTGATGCATGTGACATAAGCAGAGCATATGATAAAGAAGAAGATGTTGGCCACGCGACTGAGCCCGAGCTCGCAGGCAGCTTTGCAGAGCAGAGGGCCATAATACGATGTTGTCATCCACGCGTACATGATACCAAAAAGGAGAACTATAGGCATAAGCAGGAATATCCAACCTGGCTTCTTATTTTGATCCACTATTTCATCCATGACCGAAGGAGAATACAATTGATTAATTTCTAATTATATCTCTATTTTATCAATGTCTCTATTTGATTACTTAGGTTTTTATATTTAGAGAAGAAGTTGAGTCCCACCAGACATGTTAGAATTTACAGGATTGATTTCGATAACTCGGGAGTAGCGGAGACCTAGGGGAGTGACTCGATATATAAATCAAAATGTGTTTTATTTGTGCGCTATCAGGTATTATAAAAATATTGACTAGATAGTCTGACTCAAGATTCTTGTAGGATTTCCTTCTAAAGAGAAGAGAACTTGTCCATGATGAGACACTCTCAAGTATCCTGTTTTTTTTGTTCCATGATTTTTTTCCTCCTTTCTCTGTGTTGTTGTATCCTTCATGAGAAATATACAAATCTTTGAAAATCATTTTCAGAGATCGATTTCGACCGCTTCGGTCATGGATGAAATAGTGGATAAAAAGAAGAAGTCAGGTTAGATATTCCTGCTTATGCCTGCAGTTCTCCTTTTTGGTATCATGTACGTGTGGACGACAGCATCGTATTACGGCCCTCTGCTCTACAAAGCTACCTGCGAGCTCGGGCTCAGTCGCGTGGCCAGCATCTTCTTCTTCATCATGTGCTCTGCTTATGTCACATGCATCAACATGTTTAACGGGATCTACATCATAGAAGATAACCTCGACGACTTATTGCTCAACCTGTGCTTCATGGTTCTGGGGTTGTTGTATTATCTTTCTGCTCAACATTAATAAGAAATACTAATTAGATCCATGCGTTCAATAGGTTCTTCATATGATGGATTTATCAATATTTGTCTATGGATTTAATAATTCTTTAAAAATAAAAGAATTTGCAATTCTAGATACACCCTTTAAATAAATAAAAAAAAGATGGATTATCAACCTTAATTGATGAATTTAATAATATTTCAAAAAATATTTATTTACATAACCGTTTAAAAAAATAATTGTGGCAGCAAAACGAATACACAAGACAAAAAAATCAATTCTATGAATAAAATTATATAAGGCTGGGTTTTTCGGGTCGATTTGTTTTGAAATTGAGAAAACCGGGATTTTTATTCTCGGTTTTAATCGGTTTTGGTTCGGTTGGTTCGACCAAACTGCGAATGCATGACTTATTTCCACCGAGAAGATTCCAGGCGGTTCTAGATCTTCCCGGAGACGACGTCGGCGACGAGGAAGGTGGCAGAGGCCAGTCCGGCGATTAGGCAGAGCTTTTCAGGTCTACTGGGAGGCGTCCCAGTCTGTGATCTCAGTGGTTTCTGAGGGCGTGAGTGAGCTTCTGCTTAGGCAGGTAAGGTACACTGTTCTGGTTGATCGATTGCTTGATTACTGTAGCATTTTTTTTCTTGCACTTCCTAAGCTGCTATTGTTTTCTGTCATGATGTGGATACATGATATTGCCCTTAAGGTGTTTGATGAAAGTTCCAAACCAAGTTGTAGTTATATCACTAGTTCGTTTGAGCTTTTGATGAAAACTTTTATATAATCCCCTGTTTAAGTGCCAGTTGTTTTTTTATCATTATTTTTTTGTGATTGCTGATATGAAATGCATCGATTATATATTTCTATCACGTCCTGATAATTGAGGCTAAATTAATAAAGTATGAGAAAGAATAGAATCAAACATATACAATTTTCTACTGTTATGCACCAAGGCAATTCCAAGATTCGTTGTTGCCATTTTCTATGCCAGGAGTTTGTTATTTCAGAAGGGAATTTCATTCAAGAGGAAATGAAGGAGATTGTGACGATCCAAGTTGGTGATTTTGCAAACTACATTGGGTCTCATTTTTGGAATTTTCAGGTGGACTTTGTTTGACTGTGTTCATTATTATTATGCAGCGGTGCTATCTAATTTAACCCAGATACAATTGTTTGAATTGATGTAGAATTTAGCTCTTCCATTGAAAAAATGTGAACTTTAGTTTTAAATGCAGTTATGATAGTGGTTTATACTGCATTGGTTTTCTTGTAAGTTTGCTCTTGCAAGTGAATATTACAGATATGAACATTTTGAATTTTCTATGTTTTACATAATATGCTGTCAATTGCATTGAACACTTCAAACCTGTCTGCTGGATGAGATACAATGCTGGGAGAGAATTTGGATGATTCTCTCTTCTGCTGAATTTACTTCTCTTATGTGTAGTGGTCTTACACATTAGAGTCTCTCCATTCTTTGTGTCTAGGTTCTAGAGGTTTTATCTAGACAGGTAGCTCTGTGGCTATACAGAACAAATATATCACATGTAGCTACTCAGTTCTTGCAACATTTAGCTTGCCCAACGGAGTCTTCTTTCCTGTGATATGCAATAAATGGGGTGTTGAGCAGGTGGGTTGGCATAGCATGATCTATTTTTAAGCACTGAATCTTGGAATGCCTCTTATTTGAATTAGGCCACCGAGAAATGTGTATAATTTCTAGCATTGACTTGGTTCCTTTTGTTCATATTAGTTTCCTTGTTGGACATCAACTTTATTCATGAAAAACTCTTGTCTTCCTCATTAAATTTTGCTTGTAGTATAAATTTGTATTGTTATATTTTTTTTTAAGTTTTTATCTTTCACGTGTTGAGTGTTTCGTAGTATTTGAAAAATATTTGTTAACATGATAATTGAAGTAATTTCTGATATTCATGGTTCTATTTTAAAGGATGAATTGCTTGGGTTGGCTGAAGATCCCCATGGAGATCCCCTGTATAAGAACATGGCACTGGATATGGATGTGCTCTACAGAGCTGGTGAAACACAACAGGTGGGATTTACTGGGTAATTTTATCTATTTATACATGTGTTTTGTTATTTAAATAAGTTTCATTATGCATGCAAATTTGATATGTGTCAATTGTAGTCTGCAAAATATTATGAAATGGTATTTGTGAACTATTAGTTCATATCTTTTTCGTGTCACCTTTGCTCCTTTCATTGCGGAATTATATCTAATGTATATTGGGTTTCTTGAATGCCACATTAGGTCACATTTACGGATAAATATCTAATTTCCTATATTAAGCATGCTCAACTCTTTAATCTTGTGCAGGGGACTCCAACTTATTGCCCCCGGATGGTATCTGTTGGTCTTCAAGGTGATAATTGATCTTTCTGATTACTGTCATTTTCTTTGTGCATTTGTACATCAGACTTCATTCTTTAATTATTGACAAGTACATCAACTTTTCCTATTGTAAAGAAGTTAAGCACATCAATGTTTTACACTTCTGATTTTCTGAACATTTGAATTGTTTGCAGGATCTCTTGGTTCTCTTAGTAACTCAGGCTCCTTGTATCATGGCATTCCATCATCTAATCCGTCAGATATTATTACATGGTAAGAGAACTTTACTGTTCAGGCATAATATGTTGCTTTTCCAAACTTCAGCTTTTTTTTTTTCCTCACAAATGTCTACCAACCGGTCTGCTGAGAACATGACTTAAAATGAGGAATAAGATCTATGAAGGAGGTACAATGGTGTTAATGGATTAGCTGGAGGGTATTTGGTTGTTCTGCTAGTTTAGCTAGAGTTATTTCTAGTTTTGGATCGAGAACCTCTGTATGGTCCATTTCAGTCAAAGTACTTTACTTTGGCATGTTTATTATGTGAGTTCTCGATAATTAAAAACATATTTCTGGCACACTTCCTCGTGGTTTTGAGGTAAAAAATTTTGAAGTGTCGATCCTATTAATAAATCATTAATAATGTCACCAAAGCATTAATTGGAACTCTTGCTGGTGATAGTGTTCTGTGTTCCTTTCTAATAGCAAGAATGATGTGTTCATCTGTTTTTGGGTGACCAAAGACTGGGGGAGGTGGACCATGTAATGCACTCAAAGTAGGTGGCTATACAGGTAAGACATCCATTCATTTGCAAAAAGAAGCTTTTGTCGGTGCCGAGCTTTTTCAGAAGATAGAGACTTAGGGGGGCATTTGGTTCAATTTCGAATTTAGAATTGGCAAGATTGTCAGTTCCATCAATTATGGGAAATTGGGAGAATTAATGAAATTATTAATTTTGGTGTTCGAATATATTGTTAAGATTAAGTTGAGGAATTCTCAATTCTGTTAATTCCGTGAATTTTGATATTTAGATTGCAATTAGAATTGAACTTATTTCAATTAGTAGCTCTTAAAAAAATTATCCCATTCCCTACAAGAGATTAGAGAAAGAAAACTTTGAAATTTATGATGTATAGAATAACAGAAACCCTAATCAAGCAATAAAGAAAATAAGATGGAATGAGTCACACAAACCTTTATCAAGGATCCCTGCAAATCCTAATCAAAGAGTAAAGCATGGATCATCCTATAGAGAAAGATAGATAGATAGATAGATAAATAGAGAGAGAGAAAAAAAAAAGTTACTAGAGTGATCTGCGGATGAACTCTGATGGTTCTCCATTTGAGGGTGGAACCAATAGCGTAGACCTCACGGGAACTCCTCGATGATAACAAGACGAGACTTCACCTACTCTTTAGAGACAAAATCCTTTCGGTACTCCATTTGAGGGTGGACCTTGTGGAGCTCCTTGACAGTGGTGTCATTGGCGAACTTTGCAGAGCTCCTTGATGGCAGTGGCATCGACGGTGTAGACCTCGTGAAGATCCTCAAAAGTGGCGAGATGGGACTCCCCTTGCTTCCTTAAGATGAAATCTGATCATTTTCTGCCATCATTGCATGCCAAACCCTTGCAAGAGGAGCCCAAGTGATGGGATTGGGACTGCTCAGCCGCTAAGAGAGGGCAGAGTGACCAGCAATCAGGGATGAGTGTAGGAGGGCGATGATCAAGGAAGAAGATCATTGTAATCGATCAGGGAAGAAGGTGATCATAAGAAGGGAAAGAAATTCGCAGGGAATTGTGAACTCCACCTCGATTCCGGACCAGAATGAGAACACCACGTGAGCATGGGCCCTAGACAATTCTGGTATGAAAATGTACATTCCTCTTCAATTCCAAAAATGAGACACTATTAGGAATGACTGAAAACCCCAATTTTAGCAATTCCGAGATTTCTTACTGCACCCAAACACCAGAATTAGGATAATTGAATTCCCAATTACCCCAATTCTGATTTTTTGAAATTGAACTAAACAACACCCTAAGTTATGGAGTTACGAAGACGGATGTTATTGGCATACTGGGGCGAGGATTGATGGTAATCATGTAGCATAACAACAAGGCATGTTCATTCAAGTATGCATATTTCTTTTCCTTGATTAGTGTTGGTTGCATCTTTTGTCAGTATTTCTTCTTTCTAGCCATAGTGTTCGTGTTACGGTTGATCAGAATATGGCTTTTTTATGTCTGTCTGCATTTTTCACCTCCATGTAGGTTGTATGTACAATATACATTATGTACCTTCATGCTGTCTTACCTCTTTGATGATCTTTAGGACTGGGCCTGTTTCAAGATATGCTCAAGAACCTTGCAAAAAGAATTTATTTTTGCAAAGTTTAGATGAAGAAACTCGGAGGAATTTTACTGTTACAGGGAATAGTGCTGGAAGAGAGGAAGGTGGCACTCGAAGTCAAGTACAGGATAAAGACCTGGTTGACTCTCTAGAAAATGGTGCCCAATATTGGACAGATTTTTCAAAAGTTCAATATCATCCTCGAAGCCTGTATGAAGTGCATGGCTCATGGACAAATCTTCAGAAATTTAACAACTACGGAATTGGAAAGGAAATTCTTTCAGAAGGTTTGCAAGCTGAAGAAATGAATGAGAGGTTGCGTTTCTTTATTGAAGAATGTGACCATATTCAGGTCTATTTTAATCTTTAAATATTTGTTCATGTGTAATTTAATTTGTTCGTTTATTTAATGCAATTGAATTTAGTTTGTCATGAACTTATTCATTTAGAAGCAACATAGCAACTGGCTTAACCAGCTAAATTTTTTACATTTAACTTCCAGTTTCCTGATAATTTTTTTATGTGAAATATTGTCTTGCTGTATCAGATAATTGAAACCTTTCCTTTATGGGTACCCTTTGTATTATGTTTGTCATGTCTTTTTATGGAAGCCGTTTTATACTTCCTTCTTACCATACTGAAAGGATCTTGGAAACCTCCAATATCATTAGGGCCATAGCTATAAGAACTATCAATTCAACTAGTATATTATTATTTGGCAGGAATTGGTTTTTGAACATCCATTTCCACTAAATATTTGTGATTTTACCCTCAATAGTCACCAGTCAATATTCATCCATTTGATGTGCCAGAGATAATTAAAATCTTTTTTTATTGTGGAAGCAGAAAAGTTGTAGTTTGTCTTATTGTCAGACTGGGTTTCAACTGATGAGAGCTTTGGCTTAAATACTGTGATTCAAAACTATAAGCCTGCTGATTTTATGAGATCCAATCTAATAGATCTGTTTGCTCTTTTTTGAGGGATACAATGTCTGACATAGATTCTGTGGTACTGATGGTGTCCATCCTGCAACTATCTGTTATTTGTCTGTGGCATATTATATGTTCCATTGGTGGCAACTATCTGTTATTTGTCTGAGGCATATTATATGTTCCATTGGTGGCAAATTTAACTTAAAAGTCAAGGGTTTGGCTATTTTAGTTCTAGGAAAAAATAGATGCAGAAACTTCATGACAACAAAAGACCCATCAACACCAGAATTCTTATTTATGGATCAGTTACTTTTTACATTCTGTAAGGTTTCGGTATCATTCTTTCCTTCAGCTGTTCTAGGTATACACATGGTTCATATCTGCTTATAAAATTCAAGATTTTTTTTCTGCTGAAGTGCATGCTAATTGACAGGGCATCCAATATATGGTTGATGATTCTGGAGGTTTTTCGAGTATAGCTGCAGAATATCTGCAGAATATTGCAGATGAGTATCAGAATATACCAGTATTGCTCTATGCAGCACGAGCCCCAACTTCTTACATGGATGTGATTAGCAGAAATAAGTCTATATCAAGAGGTCTTCATGATGCTGTCTCATTTTCACAGTTATCATCTCATAGTAACTTATTGGTCCCAATTGGCTTGCCTTCTCTTAGCAAAAGTATGTGCCCTTACACTGATCTTAGACAACCCTTTTCATCTTCCTGCATTGCAGTTATTATTTAAATTTTTAAATTTTTATGGAGGCCTTGATGAATGGTGCATGTTATAGCTCTGGTGTAATGTCCTGAACCAGTTATGCAGCTGACATATATGGTAACCCACCCTACAGTAAAATCTTATGGCGTGGATGCATGCATGTGATGCACAAAACTATTCTACAGTATAAGTTAACTAAATATCTTCTTCAATTACAAATAGTATTGTAATGGATTCTTTAGCCTTCTTCTTGGTAATAATATATGCATCCAAGCAATGGGAAATTATTCACTTTTGATGCTTTTATGAATACTCGCTTAATTTTATTCCCCTGTTTCCATACTGAATAAAATGTTTCTGTCAGAGGATTGGGCCATTGTTGAATTTGATCACATTCTGTTTGTCATTTGATTTTGCATCGGGCTTATAATGATATCCTGTATTCTTTTGCCAGTATATTCTGTATACTTGTTGATTGTGGTCATGGTGCTGTTTCATTCAATTCTACTTGGTTTTCTGACCTTTCTGCATGGACTGGAAGCTGCTAAAATTAAGATTATGTCTTCTTATCATGTTACTTCTCCATATTCAGACCAAATAAGTCACATATACTCATGGAGGGGTACTCTATTATTCTGCTAAAACTAAGCTGGCTTAGTTTTTGGTCTATTTGGATTATCTTGATTGATATTTCCCCATTTTGGATCCTATTTGTGTGCCTGTGTTTTTGTGATTGATGTCTGTACATATTTGACTCGTTCATTAGAAAATTGAGTTTGATTGCTATAACCGAGGTATAAAGTTACATTTTATGCAGATATCCATTTCATTAAGAGATAAGGGACAAATTTATATGTTTGATGAGTATATAAGATATGATTTATATATTATACATTAGTCAGGACATGGTGTGTTACTTACTGTTAATGTTATCTCTGGCATTGCATTTTTCTCAGCTAATGACACCTTATGTCCATTTCAGGCAAGCTATCATCCCTCCTACGTGTTGAAGATGAGAAGCTTTTCCACTGTAGTGCTGTTTATGCTGCTTCAATACACTCTATAAGCATTCCATTCCGGTTGGAAACTCTTGGACCATCAGCAAACCCAGTGGATGTCATCGGTGCGATGAATGTGGGGGAGATGGTGCAAATGTTACTAGGTGCTAGACAAAATACCGTGTCTACACTTGGTGTGGCAATGCCAGCCCCATCTTTGATCGGTATCTTCCAACTAATACTGCAATTTGTTTTGCTTGCAAGTCCATGTAGGATGCCAGTCTAATATTTTCTTTTTCGTTTCTAGTCACAGATGAGCAAAAGCAAGGATCTATTCTGAGGAGTTTGCATTCGCTAACTCCTGATGTCTTAGAGGAAGCTGAGGACTTGCATGCTGTAGAATCCTTGACAATTCATGGAACCTTTTATTCAGGTAGCTAATCCTGCTCAATAGTCTATTGTGTTTCTTTTACTTGTCCTCATTTCTTAAATTAGGAGAGTGTTAGGAAAGTGGAAAAGAAATATCTGGATAGTTGTTTCTCAGTCATCTAACATCCAGCCGTCTCTAAACTTATCTTTTCTTCAAAAACAAAAAATGGTGAGAACAACCGCCATCTACTAAAGGAAGATTTGTTGTTAGTCTTAGCTGCTAAATCCAGTCACCTTGCCAACTTTGCTTTTTCTTTTCCTTTTTGGATGCTATCACAGTGCAGTTGGGACACACCTTAATATGTATTTGTCTTTGTTTTTATGTAAACACGGTTTATGAATTTAACAATGAGGTCCCCCCTGAGTATGTTCTTGGAAAGACGAATGTAAATGTTTTCTAGTTGCCTGACAATGATCCCCAATATTTGGTCTGTGAGATGGACTTAAATCCAAAAGTATGTTTCAAAATACTTATTGTTACAACTTTGTATACAGTACCTGATAAAATGAAATGCTTATTTCTGTGATTTATTTAGTAATGGGAGACGGTAGTGTTCTTTTTTTCGGGAAGTTTATGATGTACAATATATCTGCTAAAAAATTGCATAGGATGCTAATAAAAATGGGAAATAAAGTAAATTAAATGTTGCTGAAAAAAATTAAATGTATCCAATGATCATATACTTGTTATTTTTAACTAATAACCAGCAGGTAAAAAAGGCATCTGACACCATGACAAGTTGTACATGGTGGGGCTGAAATTGTTTGACAATGTGAGAAAATTTGTCATTTTGTGGCTCACTTGAGGCTTAATTTGTATGTTGATAATTGGAATGTAACTGTAGAAAACCCTGCCCCCTGACTGTCCAACAAGACCCTTCCCTGCTCTCAGATAGAGCGAAAACTAAAAATAGATAGTTTGCCATTTTTACTAATTCACTGTTTGAAAAAAGTGGCCACTTACCAATATGTTCTGTTTGGCTACAAATATTTGTCTTGGCAACCAAGGTTGTGATTTGTAATAATAAGCATGCTTATATGTGATCTTAAGATTGCTGCCATGGTAACCATGTAACAGTCTAATTGGTCCCAGAAAAAACTATGTAATTTGAATAAAATTTTTATTACCACCCATTTTTAGTAAAAAAGAACTAAAGTTGATGCTAAATCATATTATTTTTGTGATTGCAAAGTTTTTCCATCCAGATCCTCATGGAAAAAAATCTTATCCTGATGATAGGAAGGTCCATGTCATCTTGATTGATGAATTTGTTTAGGGAAGCATATGATTCATTCAGTTTGTTTTAATATTTCTGCACATACTAATAGATTTATGTTTATTAAGACATTTCTGTTTGTCTTGCATTGATGTTTGGACATCATACTTTATACTGATGAATCAATTTGTTAGGTGGTCATCGGGCTTCAGTTTCGCAAGTGAAGGACTCAATTTGTGCTTCATATGGAAGTTCACTGACCACAGCATGGTTCTCACATCTCTCTGTGGCTTTGTGTCCACTTCCAATACCACTTCCTTTCCCGGCAATATTTCGAAGGCAAGTAGGCCGTTGTGGTGAGATGTTGCACAATCAATTTGCAAATGCTAATCCAAAGGGATCCCTCGATGTTGATTCGATTCCAATGGCAGCAAGGCTGCGATCGAGTAATGCAGTCGCACCTTACATTGAGAAGAGGTTGGAGAGTATTCAAAGATACGGTTTAGAGCGAGGAAGCATGGGCACTGAGTTGCTTCGCAGTTGGGGCTTCGGAAGAGAGGAAGCAGAGGACATGAGAGAGCACCTAACCAAAATGGTTAAGGCACTAAATCCTGAGCCTGAGGTATCTTCGGATTCTGATTAGTCCTGCAGTGTATAAAATGACATTGAAAAAAATGTTAGGTTCCTTTTTGGAGATGTATACTTTTTGTGTGTGCATGCAGCTGCAGAGTTAAGAGATGTATTGTCACAGTAATGTTT
The DNA here is from genome assembly GCA_005019695.1 of Trichopus zeylanicus subsp. travancoricus. Classification (NCBI taxonomy): domain Eukaryota; kingdom Viridiplantae; phylum Streptophyta; class Magnoliopsida; order Dioscoreales; family Dioscoreaceae; genus Trichopus; species Trichopus zeylanicus. The sequence continues at coordinate 62,331 of RXID01015079.1, forward strand.
AGAATTTTGTTTGTTATTGACCCAAGCATTTTGGAAAAATAAAAATTTACAAATAATTTCTAATGGGATGTTTTAGATTGAAGCATGTCCAAAATTAAAGTATTTAAATTTTTTGTGATTTATTAATTTTGAAATGATCTAAATATCTATATCTATACTTCCATATTTTGCTCTATAATTCTAGAGAAATTAAAAGCAAAATACAAATTGGTGAGAAGGATTATTTCTAAGGATTGGTTATTGGATTTTGTGTGCAATACATGAATTATTTTTAATTATGATTACTGATCTATAAAATTAATTTTTACCAATAAAAATAAATATTTTAAGTTGCAGCCTCGTTATTTTAGAAAATAAAACATATATCCTCTGCCAAAAATAAAATGCCTGTCACAAAATAAATTGTGTTTAACAAGTAGTTGTCCCTCATTTTCATTCTAGTTATGTTTTACTGGAAAATAAACTTGACAAATGAAAATAAAAATGAAAAAGAAATCCCCCTAAATGCCCCTCATCAATTCCGAAAACAACTCGAGATGCCACTAACACGTGGGCCGAAACCTCGGTCTTAATGGCAACGGCTTTAAAAAGCTTTAAAAAGGTAATAAAAAAACTCCCAAAATGCTTTGCGATCGTCCATGCAGGCGAAGCAGACAAATAGAAACCCTAAGTTGCCAGCGGGCCTGCATTGCATGGATTTCCGCAAACAAAAATGTTAAGAATCTTCGACTTCCGAGCTATCAAACCCTTAAAAAAAATAATTTAATTTTCAGGACCAATAATTACATATAAGTCCTTGAAACCACTGTGATTCTTACATATTAGTCTATGAGGTTATTTAACTTGAGTAATTTGAAAATTATTGTTATATATAAATCCCTAGACCTAAAGTGTGATAAAATTTTGTATTATTTTGAATTGAGCTTGAACATTTACAAACTTAAATCGAGCCAAACGAGCTATATATGTTTGTTTTAGTAGAACTATCGAGAGTTACTAATTGTCATCAAAGAAAATTTTTCATAAAATAAAATTGAAAAAATGATATAAATATGGGAAAAATTAACAAATTTTGTGGGCATTTAGGGTAGCAATTGCGATAGTAGATCATCTAGGGTGTGTTTCATACGAGATCAAAGTAAGAATCATTTGGTTCTGATCAGCCTACCATCCAAACACAAAAAAAATAAACGGACTATCTTTATGTTATTTTAAAAAATAAATTACCATATTACTCTTATATTTATTCATTCAAACTCGATAAATAATATACTAAGGACATAAATGTTTAAAAAATTTAAATTATTTACTAACCAGACTAATATTCAAATACTGAAAATTTGATTAAATTATTTTTTTTATATTTTAGTATTAATCTTGAGTTTGAATTTCATCTTGATCCGAATCAAACAGTGCTCTATGGTCCAAAGGGTGGGTGAATTCATCGTTAAAAATACTACTGGCATGGTAGGCCAACCATTTCAAAGTTTGAACAACCCTAGAGCTGAAATAGGAGCGGGATACAAAAGGGATAATGGAAATTGAAGAAGCCAGAAAAATGAGATCTTTTTCCTCAGAGATTGTAAGCAAAGTCTTCAGTCTTCATTAATGTTTCTGCTGCTGCTGCAGCTGCAGGTGCCGCTTCTGGTGTTCTGCTCATCGTCATCTTCATCAGCTGCTGCCTACCATTGATACATCTGTCCATTCAGCTCTCTGTCTTATCCCCTCCTTTTGTTCCAACATGTACCTTCTCTTCTTGTTTTGGAGACCTGCAACCAGATATTAATTTCACCATAACAATTTACACTTCCATATCAGAAAGAAAGAAAGAAAACTCGTGAAAGGAGCATATGAATCTTTGGTTATGGACTTGCCTACTTGATCATGTAAATCTTCAGTGTTTGCGAGCGAAATGTGCTCTATTCACAATAAGATTTCTTCTTCTTCTTGTCAGAGCAAACGAAATAATGTTGAAAAATTAGACAAAAAACCATTGTATCTTGCAAACTTGCGTGTAGTTTCATTGACAAAATAAGGAAAAGATCCATAGCTGTTTTATTCTCAGGTTCTCAAACAGAACCTAGGAAAAGAACCAATCAGGCCACAAATTGTATCCGCAGAAAGCAATGAAAATGATTAAGAGAAAGAGCCTAACCTTGTAGATCAGCTTACGAGAATGAAAACCATTAAGTCCTCCTCCTCCGAGGGATCTAACTGCACCAAAATCAACAAACTTTTCTCCTCATCAGGTTGATCGACCTATTCCTCGGTTCCTACCCTCATCCATCTCACTCTTACAATGCGGAATCTCTTGCCCTAGCCATGCTTCTCTTTGCCGTTGTTGTTGCTGTGGCTGCATCTGCTCTATATAGACAGGGCCCTCGAGCTGCTGCACCGGGTTCAGCACTGCGGCGGCCACTGGTACACTTCTAAAGTCACACAGCTGCGGCTGCTCATGATTCCTCATTATCTCGTGCTCCCTTTCTGCCGTGGCTGCCATCACTAGAGCAAGATGTTGTGCTTCTACTGTCAACTGTAGTTGCTGCTGCTGCTGCTGCTGATGTTGCTGGTGAACGCCAAGCCCGAGCACCGTCCCAGCCACCGGTTCGCCAAAAGCCCCGGGGAGATGAGGACCAGGTTGCGTTGTAAGGAAAGGCCCGAGCGCAGCCGGACCAACATAGGTAGAGAGCTCCTTCTTTGCACTGTAGAGGTCCTGCTGCAACTGCTGCAGCTTATGCTGCAGCAGGGAGATGTAGCCAACGCAGCCGTACACCGGGTCGCTGATTCTGGCCTCCGCCTCGTAGGTCAGCGAGTTGACTGCGTCCTCCCGCTCCGCCGGAGACAGCTCATTCAGCAGCTTGGCCACGTTGCTCGCCCCAAACACCCCGTGCACATGTGCAAACCTCTGCGGCTGGGCCGGCGGGAAGTACGGCGCGAACACGCACCCCGACTTGCACTTCCGCCTTAAGAACTTGCACGCCGCACAAGGCGAACCCGAAGAGGACGCCATCGCCGCCGCCCCCGCGAACTCCTCCTTGATTACTCAAATTTTAGTGAGCACGAAAATCTTTGCTGGTTATACAATAAGAGATAGGGTTAGGGTTTTCAGAATCCAGAAACCTGGAGATTGTTTTCAGAAGATTTGAAGACGTTTATACATCGGAGTATGAAGAGATCTTTACATACAAAATGGAAGGGAAAAATCTGACCGAGTGATTGATTTTGAGCAAGATTAGAAAGGAAACATCCAAAGTTAGAAGAAGAAGAAGAAGAAGAAAATTTAGAAAAAACAGACGGAAAAAAGGAAAAAACTGAAATCGGGAATCACTTGTTTACTCGGAACTGAGAGACAGAGTGATGAAAGCTTCCGCGATGATCGGAAGGATTTGTGGCCTCGGAAATTGAGCTCCAGATCCCAAAGGAGAAAGAGGAGAAGGCAGAAAGAAAATGCAAAATTAGTCATTTAATAAAAAAAAACAAGCAACTTCTTCGAGACGTTGACGTCATAACATGTAGAGATATTCCCAAACAATATACGTAAATAAAAAATATATATATATATTTTAAAACAAATTTATTATTTTGTTTCGTGAATAAATCAGAAATTCATAATATTACCATTGCATGCTTTATTTTTGGAGAATCCTCCAAAAAGAATAAAACAAATCCCGAGGCAAATGATCGGCCTGGATGCCCCCAATTCCCTAGTCGCCGCTCCGCAGAAATACCCGAACCCGTTTCCACCACCGACGGCAGGCGGCAGCTGTGTTTTCGCGTCCATGCGAAAACCACGTAAAACTTTTGCCTTGAGATCTGTTGTACACGAAATTAATGGTCGAGATGGTGTCCTACGATAGAACATGTTGTTTTATAGACGTTTCATCGGCGGCTGGCGCATATGAACAAACTACACGAACGTGATATCATCGTTACCATGCCGCAGGCCGTCCGAACCAACGCAGCCGACGGAAGGCCGTTCTTTCCGCAGAACAAGCTAAACTAAACGTGCTCCCTCAGCCTTGCAGCCATAATTAATTGGAAAATTATTTAATAAAGATAGCATTGAAACAATGTTAATTGTTGTTTGTGTATATATATGTTGTTTACAAAGACAAAACTAAATCGAAGCCCAATACGAATACGCCCGGCCCAGCTTTATTGCTTACACGTCTAATTGATGGTCGTTTTTGCGGTTATCACGACAACGGAGATGTTGTCCGATCTCATGACTTTTTAGCCTGTCCCGCGGCGCATCAGACCGCCCTTTCCTCCCCAAACCGCGTGCTTTCGGTGTAGAAAGAAAAAAAAAAGAAGAAGAAGAAATCGAGGGAGAGAGAGGCCGTCCTCCTCCTCCGGCATGGTCGCCGCCGCCTCCTCCCTCTTCCTACTATGCTTCCACCGTCGCGCCACCACCTAGCCCCCACTCCTCCTCCGTTACCATGACCTCCCTGGGCGCCCGCGATGCCTTGGTGGAAGAGCTCCAACTCCCCCTCGTCCTCGTCCTCCCCCCCGCGCTCCCCCTCCTCCCCGCGCCGCAGTCGTAGGGACTACGCGGCCTCCTTCCTCCTTGGCCGCCGTGCCCACTCCCAACCCCGCCTCACCCGTCAGCGCAAGCTTCGCCACCTCACCGACGTCGAGGTCGCCGGCCTTGGGGGCCCCAGGACCGCCTTTAGTCTCGATTGCTCGCCGGCGAGGTCGGAATCTTCGCCCCTACCTCTTCCCTTGCCCGAGGAGTCAGCTGCGTCCCCGCATCGGGAGGTGGCTGTGGGGAATTTAAGCGCGGTTGCAGCGGCAGCGTGCCCTTTGCCGTCGCCGAGCTGGGTGACGAACAAAGGGGAGCGAGAGGATTGGAATGGCTCGTCGGAGTCTTCATCGGTGTTGGCGGAGGCGATTGGGGAGAGGCTCTCCGCAGCGGTTGTAATTGGGAGGTGAGATGGTTTTCATTTGTTTGTCATTTTGTTTCCTTGAGGATTTAGTATTACCAGGGATCTCCGGGCCTGTGATTGCTTCCAAATTTGAGTTTTGTGCCTTCCGCTGTGCATTAGAAACCTGAATAAGGGTAGTATTAATGGGATGTTAGTCCGATTTAACGAGAAGCGCAAATTATAGGTTTTAAATGCAGTTCGGTTCTGGGAATTTGCTAACGTCACATGTAAATGCTGTTGTCACTTGTTTTTGCTATATGGGATTCGAGCTAAGATTTGGTTATCTATTAGTTTTACTCTTTCTTTTCCTTTTTGTCTTTAGTGTTTTATTCCTATGTCCAATCAATGCTTTGGTTAATGCTTTTTCTTGAAAGGTTGAGTGTGTAAAACCTTATTTTCGCCACAGGAGCAATAGTTTGTCTTCCAATCCAATGTGGCATGTATCAAATTGCTGTGGTAGTAATTCACATTAGAATAACCTTTATCGGGGGAAAGCACAGGACTAGAATGAATTTTATATGGAAGGACTCTCTGTAGTGCATCAATTACTTGGTGGTTTCCTACAAGCAGTGCCTTTGGACATTCTAGACTGAAGGGTACAATGCTCCTTTTTCCTTCATTAAACATTTCAATGGAAAGCCTTTGTCTTCTTTTGTATGTTTTTTAACTAACAAATGGATTGCAATTTTGTATTTCTTATTTTTTTCTTCTGCATTTATCATTTGTTTTGAGATTAAGAGATTTTTGCTGATCATAATTTCTGCTGCCTTTTCTTTCGTCTTCCTAACTCATGATTTCCCTACTATTGCCTTGTTAATGACAAAACCAGAATATAGATTTTTAGCTTGGTTATCGGGAACTATTTAAATGTAGATTATGCAAACAGAATGGGTAATTAAGTTGTTATATTGTCCATCTGCGACCCTCTCCTCCATGTCTATATGAACATTATGTTGATAGGAATCACTTGCCACTCTGATAGGTCCCATGGTTCCTCTGTTTTACCTGTATTGGTTTAGTTCCTAGTAACTGAGTTTTGTTTCTCCTGAGCAGAAGAATGAAGGGTTATAGAAATGATTGGTTTCATAAGATTTAATGATCTGTGACAAGTTTGATTTGTGGTTGCATGATTTCCTTGCTTCTAATGAAATTTTTGAGCAAACATTGATGGAATAGCTCCATGGCTCCTCTAACTTATCTTTGATTAAGCTATTTTATGCTGTTATTTCATTTTGTGATTGATTTGTTCCCAGAAATTGGGCTATTATTATTTCTTACTTTAAATGTATATACAAGACTTGTACCAACAAAATTATATACAAGACAGATGCCCACAACTATTGTGGATTGTGGTAGTATTTCCATGTGTTGGCGGTGGAGACCGTAAGTAGGTTCTCTTTTTATCTTTGTTAGGAGGTATGAGGTAGACTGGCAAGAATTCTTTCATAAATGAATGTTGCAATTTTTTAGGTACTGGTACCAATTGATGCAGATCAATTATATTCAAGGGCAAACTCTTTTGATACCTACTGTCATTATCCTGTGGCATGCTAAGGTGCTTTGAGATAGTAAGCCTTAATGTTGGATTCATTTGTGCAGTATAGGTGCTACTCATTTGCATGCTTCTGGTTGTGTATTTTCTAGAAATAACTAAGCTGCCAAGCATGAATGTCAATGATTGTGAATTTTAACCATTGTTCTTGCTTATAATCTCTGATCACTCAAGATATATTTGAATTTTTGTTGTTCATGCAGTAGGTTAACCAATCCTAATTCTTGCAAAAAGCTGGAACATGTTGATGTACCATATGCTGTAGCTAGATCAAGACTTGCTTTCCAAGATACAACCTCTGCTGAATACGTAAAATTTATACCTGCGAAGAGTGCTCCAACAAGTAGTTTCTCAAGTCCTATGGTTAGCCCTCGAAGGTCTTGTAATATAGAATTTCCCTCTTCTGCTCATTCAACTTCTCAAGGACAACAGGTTTGCTCGGCTCTAGAGGTTCCTTCTCTGGATGTTGCTACAATTTTCTCTCCACAAACAACTTCACCTGAGAAAGTTCTTGCCAGTCCAGACCTTTCACCAAGATATAGTCCTACCATAAAAAGCCCGGTTGTAAGATCAAGAAATCCAAGTGGACCTCCATCTCCTTTACACCCAAAATTGTTTTCTGAGAACTCTACTGCATGGCATGATAGCAATGGCAATGTTAGTGTGCACCCATTGCCTCTACCCCCCGGAGCTGCAGCTCCTCCACAACCAGGTTTTACTCCACAAATCACACCAAGAACTGAGACAGTCACCATGACAAATCAGTGGCAAAAAGGAAAACTAATTGGAAGTGGTACATTTGGGAATGTTTATGTTGCAAGCAACAGGTATGTCCAGACTGATGACTTGGTTTTGTTCTCTTGCTGCTTCATAAATTTGATTGCCTGACTTTCTTGAATAGGCAAACTGGAGCTTTGTGTGCAATGAAAGAAGTTAACATAATTCCAGATGACACCAAATCTGCCGAGTGTTTGAGGCAGTTGGAGCAGGTAATTTTCCAATCTGCTTAAGCACTGAGTTGCATGGTGTTATCCTTTTGTTTCTTTTTCTTGCAAGACAAACAAGATGCATTTATATTGCCTACTTGTGGATAAGTTGTTTTAGATTTTACCTGATTTTAGTTGTTTTGTGATTGTGCACCATATAGATTGCAGTTCCATATTTATACTCAAAGATCATAAAAATATCTGTAGTCTTGCTAAATAATTTCTGAATCAGAAGTTCTCATGAATTTATTCATGAATGATTATTTTTATTTTTGATTTTTTAGCACCTAAAAAGGTCTGAAAATCATAAGAATGTATCAGGTAACTTGTTTTCTGGTATTTTATCAATTATATTTAAAATTCTTAGGTATTTAACCCAATATGCCAAATTTAACAGTTTCTTCTGAATTTGGCAATTTTCGGCCTTGCAGAATTTTTCCAAATGCTAACTTGTGACCAAGATATAATAGGTTACATTGCTGCAGGAAATAAAAGTTCTGAGCCAATTAAAGCACCCCAATATTGTGCAATATTATGGGAGTGAAATGGTAAGCTTTCTAATGGCTGTTTTGGATTCTCTGATGTTGTTGGCAAAATGATGATTTTATCACTTCTCTTCTGCAGATTGAGGATCGATTCTACATTTATCTGGAGTATGTTCATCCTGGTTCTATAAATAAATACGTTCGAGACCATTGTGGGGCAATGACAGAATCGGTTGTTCGCAATTTCACACGTCATATTCTTAAAGGGCTAGCATATCTGCACAGCAAAAACACAATGCACAGGTTATTCTCTCTGCCATGTATTTATTTAAGTTATGTAACTAAATTGTGATTTTTAAATTTGTTCAGGGTATGCCTTTTTATTGTCCTTGTATTGATTACTTTGGAAGGTAGAATTTGGTGTGGTGATATGTAAGCTAATTGTGAAGCGCTTTCTTACTGTAGATTTTGCATACTGTTCTTAATAAATTTGGTGTTCTCTTTTTGAGATGAGTAAATTTTCTGATATTCACAGCATGCGTATCTCTCTTTTCAGGTTCCTGTTTCTGATGATTAACTCTCTCCTCTGCATTTTTTTCCCTTGTTCAAATGATAAACTTGTGCATGCTATTGTGAATGTGCGCATATTAAGTTCAGTTTGAGTGCTGTGCAGTAGATGTACAGTTCCTTTTGTTTAATGATGTACATTTCTTGAATCTTGCTAATCTAGGCTGTGTTAAAATAGGGTAAGCTAAGGCAAGCTTGGTTAAGCTAGCTTAACTGATTACCCCTAGCGTATCTTTGCTTAAACATAAATAAAACCAAGTGTATCGAGTGATTAATATCTAATCAGTTTTGTTTTTATATGAGTCTTGTGACTTATTCAGTGGGACTTGGACTGGTAATGTGATTATCAGGCGTGACTTGCTTTAGCCCCCTCATTCATCATCATTAGGCACACATCTTCACCTCCTTGGTCTGATCAATTCCTCTTCTTCTTGTATTCGTTGTGCATCAAACTTTGGCATTTTCATATTTAGATTTTGCATATTTTGATCCACTTTCAATGTCATTCATCTTGTATGTATGAACCATCTCTGTGACCTCGGGTTTTTTAGCTGGAATACTTGTCACTACTCCTGTGTGGTTATGCAACACATTCTGTTCTCTTGAACTGCGCTATCTAGTTTGACTTATTTATGCAGTGTTAGATTTGTTTTATACACTGGATTTCTTTTTCAATACCTACATGGAAGGTTTATATTTTCAGAGACATCAAAGGAGCAAATTTGCTTGTCGATGTTCATGGTGTTGTTAAACTTGCGGATTTTGGGATGGCAAAACATGTGAGTCTGGCTCCCTGAATTTGAAAATTGCCCTGCAAAATGACAATACCACTCTCTTCATTGGTTTGTCATCAATTCATTATTAATTTCCTTGATGCATTTGTTTGCATGATTGTTGAACTAATTGAATCATGTTTTTTTGTTGCTCTGTCCTAGTTCCTCTTCCCATTGCTTTGAACCAGCTTTTTACACATGCAATGACACGCAAAGACAAAAAGATATTAACATGTTTTTTCAACTTTGAAAAAATCAAATTGTAAATATACAAAAAATAAAAGATAAATTTACATATGACACCGTCCACTATTAGCACCTGGTTGTGTAGACCATGGCTATAAATCTTTAGAATTTTCTTGAGACTTGACGCTTTGAACACCACCAGTACATTCTTTTTGCTACAACCTCGCTACATGTCCTTTCCTTCCTCTGGTGGCGTTCTACATACAGTAATAAATTATTGAGGAAGATTAGCCAGTTGGTTCGGGGTTTCCTTTTAGTTATTTTTTCTACTTGAACAATATTTCTTGTTATTATGGGCATCACATGATTTCTGTCTGTCTCTTGGTCAGTTGAGTGGAGCATCAGCTGTTCTTTCAATGAAGGGAACTCCATATTGGATGGCTCCAGAGGTATTTTCCTTCTTTGTGTGTATTATAATGCTATGCCCTTCTGTCAATGCTAATAAACATCTTACACAAAAAAAGGTTGAAATCTGGTTTACCATTAAAAAAGTGGAAGCAAATTTCCAAATCTTTGGATAATAGTAAAATATATAAATTATTAAGGACCACAAGCACAAAATTTCATCCATATTATTTGGCGCAATGTATCTAATATCCTTAATGCAGTTCATTTAGTTGGACAACACCTGCTTGAGTAATAATACATCATCCTACTGAGTGCACGAAGTTATTGGGGTGCACACATCACACATCACACATCACATCCCCATCCGTATAAAAGAGCCAGTGGTCCAGTACTGGCAATGGAAGACAATGGGAAACAGAATATCGACAAATGACATCAGGAATATTTCTAATAACTGCAAAACCGATTTTTGGTTGTTGTTTGATGGTTGCTTTTGTTTAGGCATGCTTATAGTTTTATGACTTCCCTCCCTTGTTATTAGTTTCTCTCTACCAATCTCTTTTTTTTTCCCTTGATCTTAAACCCAAGGGGTATATCCTATTGTGAAGTTGTATCAATCTTCGAATGGACACAGGCTGTTTTCACCAATAGGAACGCTAAGTTTTTAGTAATTTTCTTTTCTTGGTGGGCCAAGAAGAAGACAGCGATGGGTGTTTCCCTTTGTTCTCACCTTTTTTTTGCTAATTCTTCATTTGGAATTATCAGTTCTCCATTTTTATCTCAAACTATTGTTTGGTTGTTTCATTCTTATGAGTTCTATCTTGTTTGGTTGAGATCTATGATTCTGTCTTTCAAGTACATAGCACATGACAGAATCACAGAGAAAAGAAAAATATTGATGGCTAGTTTAACTTTCCTATAAATAAGCATCAAAGGAATGAGACCTTAGAGGTAGTTCATCTCCTTTTAGGTATGATGGAACTTCCTTTGTATATATGTACTACTCCAGATGACAATATTTGTGTCTTGTAAGGTCGCCCTACTGATATACTCCTATCTTCATAATTGTCCTTATTTTCATGGTTTTTTTTTTTTGATTAGGCTCTTACGAATTTTGAATGCGATAAACTCAGTTGTCTTATGCGTAATCTGATTTTCTTCAACCTATAATGAGGGTCAAGAAAGAAATAAGCCAAGGGTACTCCTTTGTGGCGGCATTAGGATATTTAAGTTTCAGAGAAGGAAGGGGAATGAATATAATGCTTGATGAGATCTTTGTTTTTAATAACTAATGTCTGATAGCATTAGAATTGAAAGACATTCAATTTTTGTTTTGATAGAAATTTGATAGTTGATTCTTTTTGATCTGGAATCAAAGCTTCAGTAACAAGAATGGAGTTCAAGAGGTAACTGCTTTCTTTGATGTTCTTTACACCAGAGAGAAAAGATCGGGTGGCACACATAGGATAGAGCGTGTTAACTTGCTAGTCACTTCTGTATAGGTTTTGGCATATAGTTGTAGATTTGGAGTATTTTCATAATTAAATAAGTCTCTTTAAACTCCCTGATCGAAAACTAGATAGATAAGATGGCATGGATTGGAGCAGAGCAGCAGGAAAAAAAAAATCCAATGATGTCAGGCTAAGCATTTGGTGTTTGGAAACATAGAAAGCCTACTTAATTGATTTGTTTTTACTAAAAAGTGGAGTTCTGTTCTTTTAATAATATGTACATATTTTAGGCTTTAAATGGTTTGTGGTTTTTCTGAAACAAAACTTGAATAGGCATCTGAATTAGGGATATGTAAAACTTGGCATAGGAAAACATGGTCCAGAGCAGCATGGAAACCAGACAGTGTTTAGTCTGATCTGACTGATTGGAGATGCAATTGGACTTATTAGTTGGGTTTATAGTTTGGCCCCTTGTGGAATTGAAGCAGCTGAAAATCTAGTGTTTCAAGTGAAAGAAGTATGAAAATATAGGCACCTTATGAAAGCGCATTTGAGTAGACTTGAATACACTCAACTTGAATACATGTGCGGTTGTTGCTCAATTGCAAACTATTATGAGGCATAGAGACATGCATATATCTGCCCTCCGAGTTTTATTCTTATCCTCATCATTACAATGGAGTGATTCTTTTGACAGAGTTTGCTTTATACTAAAAGGCAGATTTGCTTTGTGTTTACCTGATAAACGTTAACCTGTAATGACTTTTCCTCTACCAGGTGATGCAGGCTACAATGAACAAAGATGTTGGTTATGATCTTGCTGTTGACATCTGGAGCTTAGGCTGCACCATCATAGAAATGTTTACAGGGAAACCCCCTTGGAGTGGTCTTGAAGGGGTAAGCTATGTTAAGACTTGTTGAGCTAGTACCTGCAATTTTTTGGAGCAAATATGCAGTTCTACTTGTTTACATCTATTAAATGATTATACATCCAGAACTTTATATTCACCCCCATATGAAATTTAATGTAAACTTATGGCAAAATTGACTTGGCAAATTGACATTTTCTTTTAATGTGAGCGTGCACACATACACACAGAGTGCTGCTTGGTGGATGTTGATCTTTTGAAGCTGCTTACCAAATGGGAATATCCACCTTGTTTATCTCTGTTTATCTCTGTTTATCTTATTATTTCAACCCTCTTGCTTCTGGCACTGCTCAAGAGTCTCTCTCTCTCTCTTTCGCTCTGTGTTGTTCCCCCTGTCCTGTTTGGTGGATGTTGATATTTTTTGAAGTTGCATACCTGATAGGATATCACCGCCTTCTTGTTTATTTTTCTACAATTAGCTTATCATTTCCACCCTCTTGTTTTTGTGACTGCTCAAGGGATCAGTGGTGTGTGATTGCAACTAATGAGCTAAAACAATATGATACAATATAATCAATAGGTTAATCAGTGGGTTAAGTCCTTTAATCAGGAGGCAACAGCCTTCTAGCCTTTGTGATTTAGGGTCTTTCAATAGTTTGTTGCAGTTAGCTTTTAGTGTTATAATGCTTGAATCAAGTTGACCTAGGATATTTGGCAGCTAAAGATATTCTCATGGCATCACATGCATGGCCTGGAGGATACTTTTCACAGGAATAGATGTTCTGACCTTTTTAACTCTTCTGAGTGTGTATGAGTGCGCGCTCCCATGCTCATCTGCTTGTGTGCTTTCATTCTATTTTAACTGGTGGTGGAATTCTGTGTTTTATGCTTTTTTTTCCTTTTATTTTACTTCTGATGCTGACTTGCAAGTACTTTTTTAATGACTACAGCCAGCAGCAATGTTTAAGGTTCTGTATAAAGACCCATCCATACCTGAAGCCTTGTCGCCTGAGGGCAAGGACTTTCTTCGGCTTTGCTTTCGTCGAAATCCTGCAGACAGACCAACTTCTAACGAGCTGCTTGAACATGCTTTCATAAAGAACTCAAACCACTACTCTTTGCATGGTTCACTTCAAGCATTTGCAGGAATTAAACTTATTGTAAGTCTCAACTCTTCTCCTTTTTCGCTCACAATTTTGGTGATGTGTATACACATCTTTTTGCCTTGTCCAGGATAATATATACCACCCAGGAGAGAGGCCTAAAGCCCGAAGTGAGACATCCATGAAAGGAAAACAATCGTCTAACAGGTAAGCTGTTAGCTTGCTTCCTTTAACACTGCTGTTTGGTGACATTTTATAAGCTAGAATGTTATCCAAATTGCTTTGTTCTCCCCTTTTCACCAGTGAGATTGGTTACTTCCATCCGGAATCATCTGAATCAGCTGCATCTCGTCTCTCTCTTCGTTCTTTGCCTGATGTGGTGGCTTATATGCCTCCCCATGGAATGTTAAACCATACCAATGGTGTGTGTTCACCCTCTGGGAACCGACAGCCATGTGCATTGCCAAAGCCTCACTTGAATGAAGGTTGAGAATTCTCCCTCTGGAAGTGACTGTGTATGCGTCCTACAAATGGCACAAACTTTAGAAGACTAACATTTGATTAACAAAGCCTACTTGATTTTGATCCAAGTTTTATAGTTGTATCACGCATATGCTCTGTTCTTTTTCATCTGTGTTCCTTTCAACTCCGCTTAAACAGGAACCTGTTGCATATGTACCCAAACCATGCAGGAGAATTTTGTTGTATCCCCACACAAAAAATTGAGAAACAAATTGTCACAGGGAGCTGTGCTTTATTGTTGAAAGGCTTCCCCAAAATGCCGAAGTTCAGTGAAGTCTTTATGAACAGCTTCTGTAGCATAGGATGTCATAATGGAATCCACTGTAGATATTGAAGTCCCTGTTGTCTCACTATTTTTTGGATAATAAGCTGAGTTTGTAAATTATGATATTCACAGGGTCTGTTGTATGAGTTGTACTTAAGGCCAAATTGGATTATTGCAGAGAATTGTACAATACTTTTTATCTTCCTGCATGGGATTTTGCCTCGAGGTTTGTATCATAGATTCAATTTCTGTTTTCAAGGGAATCAGTGTGGCAGTCAAAATCACTTGGGGCAGGAAATTTATAAGATCTTTTGGTCTCTGGCTCATGATTAATTTAATTATACAGTTTTTTTTCGTTTGCAAACTTCAAAATGATTTGTAAAATAATCAAAACCTTAAGGTGGCGTTTGGAACGGGGTCAGGGCTAAGCTGATCCCGTCCAGACCAAATTATCTTCTAAACATCAAAAATTTGACCGCACTAATATTATTTTATTCATTTAAATTTTAACCAAGTTTTGACTAAAATATTCTTATTTGATCTAAACCGTCGGATCTCGATCCAACGGCTCAGATCCGTCGTCACTGCCCGCGTGAGCTCGGCCGGCGAGCTCTGCGACCGAGCTCGCCCGTCGACGTGGAGAAGATGAACAGTACCGGGGGTATTTTTGTCCATAAAAAATTTTAACCATCTATTAGCCAGATTAATAACTAAACATGATTTACTTGACCACATTAGCGTTTTATATTTTACCCCTTTCTTTAACCTTGACTTTAACCTTGACCCGATTCCAAACAGAACCTAAATGTGCAGTTGTTTCTGAAAAGCTAATATTTGTTGCGAGCGGGAGGAATTCAATCAAATTTCTGAGTGCAGTTTTTACATACTGCTCTTTAAATACGGTTTATTTTCTAGTAAAAAAGCACAAAGAGGGCGTGATGGACGCGGTCAAATCTTTGCATATTCCTGTTCAGGAAAGGAATATGCGAGAATAAAATTAACAAATTCCACCACGGCGAATCCTCAAACTTTGGAGTCTACAATGGAGGCGCGAAGAGCAAGCAGAAGAAACAAAATGAGGCTTTTTCATTATGACCCTTATCAACTGGGATAATTACATATAGTCCTTGACATTTTGGTAATTACACATTGTTACATCCAATCAGATAATTTCCATTTTTAAAAAGAAAATCGCCTATTTTTAACTAGATATCTCGATTAACTGAACCTAATTATTTTTTAAAAATAATTTCTATACAATACTATCGATAGATTTCTTAAAATAAGAACTAATTTAATATTCTAGCAGTACCAATCGTATGGTGCTATCTTTATAAATTTATACATGCATGCATGCATGCCAAACCATATCCCTTGACAGTTGAAGCATTATATTTTATGTCATTAATAATGATAAATAAATTTAGAATCATATATTTAATATCCCTGAGTTTGTAAAAGGACTTCCCCTGTGATTACCCAAACCAACAAGGGGGCTTATGTAAAAAACATCGCTCGTTGAAACGTGTCCCTTGCGCTGCGGGAATCAATCGTGGTCCAGCCGATTCAATTTAGACTGGGCATAATCGCGGGCCCCACGTCGGGTACATCCTACGCCTACGCGGCGCTTAGCTATCGACGCCGTGATTTTTCCCTCGTGTTTCTTTCTCTATCTTCTTCCTTCCTTTCCGTCCCGTTTCCCCCTTCTTCTTATCGAATTCTTCCAATAAAACCCTAATTTTCCCGACCACATCCTCCGAATTCATTGGGAGCGTGCCGTCTCTTCTTGCCCTTTCCGGAACTGCGATTTTTTCTTGCTTCGAATCCCCATTCCTCGAGGTATTTTACTCGATTTTTCTCGACTCGGTTGCTTCCCGACCTAGGTTTCTTTGATCGGTGGGTTTTTCTTGCTTTTTGCGGGTAAAAATTTGCTCGAAGATGTGAATTTTTCCCTTCTTCCCTGCGATTCTCGGCGGTATATTGCTTGTTTTTGTTGATTTTGAATACTAGTTGATCTAGGTTGTTTGTATGTGTGGATTTTTCTTCTTTATTTCGAGGGTAAAATTGTGCTTCTTTTTCCCCTTTTTGGCAGATTATGTATATATTCTTCCTGTTTCTTTCTAGTTTACTTTTTATTGTTTGGGAATTAGTGATTGCCTTTTCCCCGAACTTTGGTGCTTTCTTGCCCTAAGTCATCGTTCTTGACGGTATTTTGCTCAATTTTTTTTATTTCAAATACTTGGAAATTCTTGCCGTATTTCTGTTCTTTAGGAATCAGTTGTTTTACTTCCCGAAATGTGACATTCTTAGCGTGGTATATTGATTATTTTTCTAAATTTTGAATACCTACAGAGTTAAGGATTGAGAGGGCGCTGTTAATTCTTGCACTTTCTTGAAATGCAACATGCTCACCTTACATAGTACTTGGTTATTCTCAATTCAATTGCTTGTATATGTAGCTTTTTCTGGTTTTCTCTGCGCTTTATACTGAATATACATGTTTTCTTTCCGTGTGTCTCCGATGATTTGTTATTATCCAGAAATTAGTTTGTTATTGTTGTGGAAGTGTAAATAGACGCTTAAATTAGTCCTTCTCGTTCTAACAGCTGGTATAGTTGCACCAGCCTTATTTGTATATGTGATTTTTATTAGAGACTTGGTTTAAGTTTTTTTTTTTTTTTTTGAAATGCATAATGACGTTTTGGTTTTCTGCATTCAACAGGTGTTGAGATTTTCAGTTGCTCTAAGCATCTATTAACTGTAACTTTTGGTACAAGTTAGGACATCGAAAATTTTTTTGGCTGGATATGAGATTGCTCTGCTCCCTTTGTGTTTGATATTTCTTGGAATTTTTTGAGCACAATGGTAGTTGGAAGTTCCTTACAGGTTGCCCTTGAATGGGGAGGTCACATTAATTATGTCTGCGCGAAGAAGTTTAAGGTAAATGATGACTACATTGAGACATGTAACTTTGAAGTGTGTTACTTAACGTATTGATTGTATGTTTTGATTGATTAATTTTGGTTTTCTAGGTTGCTGGGGTGCAGAACAGGGGCCACAAGTTGAAAGTTTCTCTTTCTTCATGTTCTTCGGTATGGCTTCCTTTTGTTTGTATTCTGATGCTACTAGCATAGGTTGATTGCATGGTTTACCCATACACTTTGACGTTCACAAATGTCTTATCTGTGATTGTGTTCCCAAGTAGCAAGTAAACAAAATGAAAGTTTGGAAATTTGTGATAGTTCTATGGCCACTGATATTGAGTTTTTTCGAGGCAATCTAGCTCATTTTGATTTCCAATTGCATTTGACTTAGTATTCCAAGAAATTTTTGTATTATGGTAACTTTTTTTATTTGAGCAGGATTTGTATTATTGATTTGATCTTCAATTTAGTATGCAATAAAAATGGACTTGCTCTTTTATTGTTCATTGAGGATTTGTTCTATAGATTTTTTAGTAACCTCTAATGTATAAGGGACTTGCCAAGTCCTGTTCTATCATCATCATTAAAAGATTATATCAACAATCTGGCTCAAGAAAGCTTCCCAAAAACATTGAGAATAATTATATGATTCCTTAACTTGAGTTGACCACTAAACTGAAATATGGTGAGTAGAGAAGCCAAATATTGTCTACACCAAGAACATTCATCATGTATTTTTCATTTTTAGCCATGTGGTTTTCTGTAAACGGTTAATTTTCCTTATGGTGTATAGCAGTTTTGACATTTAGGGCTCCATTTTGAGTTTGGGCTACCGAATTTTAGGTTATTGGAAGTAATGATTGGTTGTTAGTGAGATCTGTATCTGTTCCTTGTTGGTTTTCTTCTTTGTATTCTTTTAATCCCTACATAGTAGGTTGCTAGTAAAATGTGCTAAGACAGTTTGGTTGTATGCAAATGGTATAAATATTACCTTTACAGCGGCAAGATATCTGGAATCTCCGGGTTTCTAACAGGATATACAAGTCACCATACCATGTACATCCTCCTCCAGACAATGTTTTCATATGCTGTGCTTTTGTTGTACCAAACTTTGGAAGTGGAATTCCACTTTTGAAAGGCACCACTGTGGCACTGAAAAGGTACATTCTTTTTCTCTACTAGTACTTCTCTTGATATGGACTGTCTACATCTATAGAGGTACTACTATGTGAAAGTAGTCAGTACTTGCATACTCATGCAATGCATAACCTCTCATCTAGATGGCCAATGATCAGTGTCAGTATTGTGCTCAATGGGACTGTTCTTATTCCATGTTAAAGTAATCTTTCATAGGCAAAATGAAGTTCTAATCTAAGATGTAACACATAAACCTAAGAAAAAATAGGTAGTAACAAAGAACATGACCTGGGCAATCTCATTACCATATTGTGAGTCAAGTTCTAAAATTACACTCTTTTTTATCCTCTTAGGTGGTGTTTGGATGTTCGCCTTCATTTTCCTTTCGTATCCATCTTGTATATTAGAGATGCACTAAAATATGTTTTTCTGAAACACTATTATTTCCTAAGGAGAGTTCTTTCTTTTAGGGATACTGAGCACAAGTGCAGATTTAGCATTTATAGGTATTCATAAGCCTGCTAATGCTATTTTTTTCCCCTTCCTTTTATCAGTGAAAATTCTGGATTTTATCAAACCCTTAGGGTATCGATTCTCTTTTCTTAATCCAATTGCTTTTTGTATTTGAAATCAAGTTGTTACACAGTGGTCTCTTTCTGTATGCACATCTAGAACTTCTTCCATAATAATATCTACAATCAAAGCTTTTGAGCTAAATGGTAAATATTGGTAACTATTTTGAATCCAAGCTTTCTGTTTCTCTGTTTTAAGGTTTGAGCTATATGTTAAATACTGGTTTCTGTCTCTTCCTGCTGCTAGGGACAAAATTAACTGTAATCAACTGTTATTTATTTTTCTAGTCAAGGTTGCTATATTTAATCTTGTTTTGAAATGAGAGTGGTTCTTATGGTCGATGCCAAATTAGGACAATTTTGAAAAGGCAAATTCATGACGACACAAGCCTGATGCTTGCGTGAACTGTTGTGTAATTTTGGCTTTGTCATAACTGTGGCACATAGTAACAAATTTAACAAATGTAACAAATTTTTCCTTTATATATATTCCATTTCCATCATTGAATCCATCAAGATCTTTTAATTTTTTTTTCATGCTGTTATACAGTATTCCAATTATTACTTTAATTACTAGTGCATGCACTCAGACATTCACAAAAATTAATTTTGTAGGTCATATCAGGTTCTGGATGGTAGTCTTGCACTCCGATTGGTTCCAGCAGTTGGAGTAATCACTTTTGCTATATGGGGTCTTGGACCACTCTTACGTCACAGCAGAAATTTGTTTCTTCGTGTATGTAAACATGGCATGCCTATTGGGATTTTCTGCAAGTTTTTTATTTAATATTTCATAGACCCGAGTAACCAGATTATTTTATTTTGTGTTTTTTATAGAGGAATGATAATAATTGGAAAAAGAGTACAACATATTATCTTTTTTCTGGTTATCTTCAACCATTGCTACTATGGACTGGTGCAACACTCATCTGCAGGTATGTTGTTGAAGACCACACCGTGACTTCACTGCAGTACTATCCTATTTACTGTCGTGCTATATTTGTCATATACCATGTAACAGTGACAACTGAATTTCTGCAGGGAGCTAGATCCTGTAGTTCTTCAATCTGCAGCAAGTCAAACTGTTAAACAACGTCTTCTAAACTTTGTAAAATCACTGTCAACTGTGCTGGCATTTGCATTTTGCCTGTCAAGGTAGGAAGCATCTCCCCTGTCTAGGTTTATTTTAGATACTCAACAGTGTAAGAATTGTAGGTTTCTCGATTGCTCTATAATCAAAATATATAACTGCTACATGTTTGTGTCTGGAAAATTGTGTTAACATACTTATTTGCTGAAAAAGTGCCATGCCAAACAAGATAATCAACATCATTTCAAGGATAAAAAAATGATATGGCAATATCAATATATTTGAAAATAGTTTTGTGCGTGACTATAACGTTTTAGTTTAACTTATATCCTTATTTTTCTTTTGGCTTAATATGTAATATGTTTTACTTGATTTTATTTTTCTTTTGGCTTAATATGTAATATGTTTTACTTGATTGCCATTACTACTTAATGCTCTGAACTTAGATGGCCACGGCCATACATTGACATGGTCATACTTTGTTTATGCAGCCTGATTCAACAAACACAGATGTTCTTTATGGAGACAAATGACCCTACTGATACAAGAAATGTGTGTGCTTCCCTCTATAATTTAATTTCTCTCGTTCTTGTAGATAATTATACTAAACCTTGATCTTTGCTGTTAGAATGATAAAATTTACTGTCTGGTGTTCTTTTCCTTTACAAAATTTTGTTGTTTGAATGTTTTTGATTTAGAGTTTGTCTTTTTTGAGTAATTCTAAATGTTAGTTCTGTTCCCGAGGAGCAAGATCGATCTGTTTTTGACAAAGTAATATTGCTTTGATATTACATTTTAGGGTTTGTTTTGATGCTTTAGGAAAAAAAATCTATTGGCAAATTTTTCCATTAGATTTGGACTTGCATGTATCTCAGTTCTTATGACAATTCCAATGGTTGGTAGTAATGGTAATGTAGGTTATAGTGGTGCAGAGAATAAGGTTGGAGAAAGAAAGAAGAATGTTATAGAGGAAAATAGAAATTTCAGCTAGAATATGCTTAATAATGGTTGAGCAAAAGAGGAAAACATTAATTTATGCCAAAGACATTAATTGTTTAATTAATCTATAGGTCAATCCAAACCAATCATAATGACTAAAACTGAGCTTAATTATTAATCTTTTTAGACTTGGATATAGACTTAAATCCTAAAAATATCATCCAAAAATACTAGAAGGCAGAAATAGAAGCTTCTTTGATTTACTAATTGTGTGAGAGAAAGATGCGTGCAAGCTATAATCCATACGAAAAGAAAATTAAAAAGAGGCGAGACCTTTTTCGTGTTTTACTACGTTATCATGATTCCAAATGAAACTAGAATCATCAAGTTATAATCACTAATTCAGGGGGCAAAAATCCTATGTAGGAAATAAATCCATTGGAATTATGAAATCCTATAGCTATTGGTGTATCCAAACAATTTTAACGTGATCTGTGTAAGTGGATGTTCAGCTTGCTATTGATTTGTATGGTACTTTTTTTCTGCCTTGTGCTTCTTTTATGGATCAAACTGATGTTTTGGATGGCACAATTTTTGTTCTGAAGTTATATCTTCTTCACATGTTCATAAATTTTTAAGAAGGCAGTCCTGATTTGTTTTCTGTCATAGAGGTATTAATCCCACAGCATTTCAATTCTAACTTCACTGATTTCTGCTTTCTGCTTTGCAGATGGGTTTCCAGTTTGCTGGAAAAGCTGTTTATACTGCAGTGTGGGTTGCTGCAGTTTCATTGTTCATGGAGTTGCTTGGATTTTCAACCCAGAAATGGTTAACTGCTGGAGGTCTTGGAACTGTACTGTTGACCCTTGCTGGTCGTGAGGTAATTTATTCTTCCGTGAAATAATCTAATCAATGCATCACCCTTCGGAATATTTTGCTGATTGTAATTGTTGAACTCTGTGTTTTTTCTTTCTTCTGCAGATTTTTACAAATTTTCTATCTAGTGTTATGATCCATGCAACACGTCCATTCATTGTGAATGAGTGGATTCAGACTAAGATCGAGGGGTATGATGTGTCTGGCACTGTAGAGGTTGGTTTTAACACTGGAGGAGATATATTATTGGTTGCATTCATGCATGTAAATGGGAAAGTCTTATTGCTTTTATTTTAATATAAAAATAATACCTAAACATGTTGAGACCAAGTCAACAAAATTGTGTTTCGATCTTAAATGTCAAGAACTCTTGCTTCCCAAGTTAAACTGCTACTTCACAATAAAAAGTGCTGTATGACATAGCATCTGCTGTCAGATGTCCTGCATGGCTCAGGTTTGTGGCTGCCTTCAAAAGGATCTCCTCTAATGACAGTGTAACAAACCAGCCATAAAAGAATTATTCCATTGATACTTGATCATGCAAGTTTTGCAATTTTCAACTCTTTTTCATAGTCGGATCAAAATTTTTCCTTATATTTATGAGGTTCAGTTTTTATGAACTGGATTCATGTTCTTTGTCATTGCTTTTATTGTGTAAGCATTCTCATGTGCTTCTTGTAAATCTTGTGTTATGCCTTTTCAGCATGTGGGTTGGTGGTCTCCAACAATTATCAGAGGCGAAGATCGTGAGGCAGTTCATATTCCTAATCACAAGTTCACGGTTAATGTTGTAAGAAATCTCAGCCAGAAGACTCACTGGCGTATCAAAACCCACCTTGCCGTTAGCCATTTGGACGCCAACAAGATTAATGTGAGCAACTGTAATGATATTCCTGTTCTTGGAGACCTGTGACAAGATTTGTCTGGCTTAATTTTATGTACTTGTCATTCTTTCTTTGTGTCGTAATAGTGGTAGTTCTTATCCTTGTTCTGGCAGAACATTGTTGCTGATATGCGGAAAGTCTTGGCAAAAAACCCACAAGTTGAGCAGCAGAGATTGCATAGACGTGTTTTCCTTGATAATATTAATACAGAAAACCAAGCCCTTCTGGTGAGGATTATATCTGCTGTTAAAGTTTCCTCTAATGTTATGCATTATATGTTGCCCAATATCTCAAGGCATTGCCTGTGCAATTAGGTCACTGTGAATAGCTTAAGTATTTTCTAAATATGTGTCTAAATTAATCTCTCTAGATGAATTGGCTACTAAATTCATTCAAATGGATAAGAAACAAAACAATCTTGTAATTAGACTCTTCTGCAGTTGCCCAAATCTTTCTGATTTTTGGATGCTATTAAGCTGGATATATACTAGGGAACCTGTTCAATGTACTCTTCTCAACTCACTCTGGCATCTAGCTGGGTCATGATCTTGCTTTCTGCTAGCCTAGTCCCAGTAGCATTCAACAAATAAATTTGCTTCAAACTGGTTAGGTAGCCATATCGAACAAATAAAATATTGAAGACTGAAATTTCAGCTAATGCAGCAGACTAAATGGTTATTACGGGCCTCTCTGGTGAATGAGTGTAGAGTAAGTCAATTGAGCATTAAGTAATATTCATTAGACTAGTTGCTTAAAATAATATTCATAAAAATAAAAATAAGATCACCTATAAAATGTACCACATATTTTCTTCTATTGTAGTAGTCTAAAATCTAGGAGTAAGAGCTTCTAATGAATTTATTCTTCAAGATAATTATATATTGAAGATATTTGGCCTGAATGTCCAATCATTCATTGTATAAACAACAAATATGGCTATCCTGGCTATCCTGAAAGCCTGAGCCTACCTGAACTGAAAATCCTGGTCGAGAAAACAATCATGGAGTAAGAACAATAATTAGAATGGATTTTTCCAAAGCAGTTGGAACTAATTTGGATTTTTTTTTTTCTAGTTGTTGCTATTCATTGTTAAGTGTTTTTAAGAGATTTTCCCAAATTTCTAGCCAATAAAATGCGATTGTTTTTTAAGAAACCACTCTTGGGTGTATGTATTGTTTGGTTAAAAATTTTGGGCTTTCAAACCTTGCTAGTTTGTCTTAGATTACACTTGTCCTGATTTTGATTAAATATCAATGTTAGATCGACTTATCGGTGCTGTATCATAGAATGGGCAAAATTTTACTTCAATTTGAGAGGCCATTGTGCAAAACATCCATCACTTGAGCTCTTGTGATTAATTTATACTGATTCTATGCATTAATTGGCATTATGTAATGAAAGTTCATCTTGAATTTGAAGGTCTTATCTTATCACAACCCATTTCTCCTCTAGTACAAGGATTATATTTTGATTCTGACCTTCTGAACTTGTTACTGATGGGTTTTTGTCTGGAAACCTAAAGGCCAAACTGTGTCCTTGCAGACATCCTTTGGAACCATGCAATATAAATGATTTTTCCCAGCTATAATATTGTGATTCTGCATTGTGCACTCCATTCATCTTGTAAAATTTCCTTCTTTCTTCACAAGAAGATGTGGCAGAGAATGCTAAGAGCATAAAGAGATCTAGGATGCTCTTTCTTTCTCTGGATACAAATTAACTATGGGGTTGAATATTTTCTAATCAAGCTTACATACTCATATCATTTGGTAATTCAGATAAAATCTTCTTGAGTGCAACAAACTGATACTATTGCTGGTATGTGTTACCATTACTTATCTTCTTTTCACTGGCTTACAGATTCTTGTGTCGTGCTTTGTGAAGACCTCACATTTTGAAGAGTACCTCTGTGTCAAGGTAAGTGAAGTAACTACTACCACCAATCAAGAACGAAACATTAAATTGCCAGATTTTTCTGAGCATTCCTAGCTTTATGGAAATAAGCATGAATTTGCATGATTATCATGATAATGCATTTACCCATATCTTCTTTAATTGCCAATCTTATGCTTTTTCCAAGTAGAGATGAATCTGATGGTGTGGTTGTATGTCCCAGATGTTTGCATTAGACCCAAATTGGAGGGAAGAATTTATTTCTTTCTGTTTCAACTTGCTTGTTGAGAATAGGAACCAAGATATGTAATGTCTGTTGTATTGGAAAAGCAGATATCTTAAACCATTACCGACCAGGGATACTTGAAATTTTTGTAGGATTACAAGCATTTGCAAACATAAATATCATAGAAGCAAGAATGTAAAAGACACCTATGACATATGCCAGTAGAGAAACAACAATCAGTTTAAATGCTCATTTCTTTTTTTTTTTTCCTTCAAATTTACATAGGCATTAGCACACAGCTTTGTTGCTCAGAGTCCTGACTCGTGGAAGTTTCCATGGAATAGTAGCTAACTTTCAAATGGATGCATCAAACAGAATGCATACTCTCAGTGGACTGTTACCAGTTTTGTTCACCTTTTTGTTTAGTTAATATGGTGGCTTATTACGAGGTGGATTTGGATTGCTCTAATATTATTGATGGAGGTAGTTTATCTAAATATTGCAGTATATAATTTTATCACGAACTCTGCTCCTGGATCTTAGTTTTTTGTATTCCTTGTTACTGACTTGCAGAATTTGATTTGGCAACAGGAAGCAATTTTATTAGACCTCCTTCGGGTCATCAGCCATCACAGGGCCAGGCTAGCCACTCCAATTCGGACAGTGCAAAAAATATATGGTGATCCAGATATTGAAAATGTCCCGTTTTCGGAAAGTATCTTTACACGTTCTGGACCCGTTACTCACCGTCCACTGCTCTTGATTGAGCCTCCACCAAAAGTGAACGGTGATGATAAAGTGAAAACCCGCCCTACACCAAGGCCAAACCTTGATGAGCAGAAAAGGCAGTCTGCAACTCAGGGCACAGTGCCCGACAACACAGGGAAGCAGCAACAGAAGAAAGCAAATACTGGAGACACTTCACCAAAAAGTAGCAAGGGTGACACATCAACTGCAACGGCTTCAGGTTCTGCGAAATTGGACCGGTGTTTGGGTTCTTCATCGAAGGCATATACTGAAGACACACAGGCTAGCCTTGATAAGCGACCTATATCTGATTCTGGCAATGAGAAGCCACCATCGGTGGCACGGCCTGTGCTGGAAGACAACATCGTATTGGGTGTTGCTCTAGAGGGCTCAAAACGGACCCTTCCAATTGAGGAAGGGATGGGTCCTACTTCTGACACAAAGGAGTTGATGGCCCGCTGCAACGGGAATGGTTCCCCATCCTCAATGAAAGACAAAAACGAGGGTCAGGTTTGAAGGACTCTTGGTGCAGCAGCCATTGACCAGCGAGATCCAGAGAGATGATATCGCTTGCAGGAGTCTCTATTCTTGTGTCATTGTTTTGTATGAAATGTCGGTGGAAATCTACTGCGTGGAAGCTGTCTTTTTGCAGGCTCGAACAGGTGCAGTTTGTAGGTGATTCTAAGAATGTAAGGCCCATTAATGTCATTGATTGAGGCCCAACATTTGATTCTGGTTGCAAAATTTTCTCACATGTTGAATGATACTAGAGATAAACCATACAATTGAATTGTTTGGTTTGGTATATGTAGCCATGGGGATGGGTAAGGCTGTGCGTGGCTCAAAAAAAAATGTTATTTAGGTGCATGTCTCTGCAGATATAACTAAGACTGATAAAAAACATGGTATTTGCATGTATATATATGTACACCCCGACTGCAATTGCCAGCTTTTGATAGTATATATGCACTTGAATTCCTATTTTATACCACATTTGCATTTGCACCCCTGCAAGTGCGAGCTGACATATATAACCTAATTTTCATTGATTTTCTATAACCAAGTAGATGTGGCCTTGATGCATCACAAGATTCTCGAGCCCCATAACATAGCCTTGAACATCATCAGCTTGTAAATACATTACCTCCAACTAACCAACGTGATGAAACTTCTGTCAAATATGCTACTACGGTCTATGGAAATTGGAGTATGTAATTCAGGCTCCAACCTGACCATAGAAGAAACCAGTGAGATCCTACCTTAGAAACATGGGTAACAAATCTGCAAGGGCAAACAAATTGAAGGATGAGGCACATAGATTCCAAGATGAAACACTGTTCTTGCTAGTGGTTTGCTTTTCTATCCAAGAACAACACCTGCCCATTTGCAAATAATGGAGCAAATGGAAAGAAGAATATTAAAGTGTTGATTAAATCCAAAGACGCCACAATTATCTCCCATCAGAAGATAGCTTTTATCTGCAAATGAATTAAATGGTTAACCTTGGAAGAAAACTAGCACTCCCAGGAACCTTTGCAATGTTCAACAGACTCGTTAAACAAAAGACCAGCAAAGTAGGAGAAAATGAAGCACAGATTTAAGACATTGCCAAAGAAAATGATAGTAAAATATGCTTATGAAACTTACATGTGCACACGATTTCTAGACAAACCATGATCAGTTGCCAAGTCTAGTTCTTGCATCACTGTCCACACCGCAGATGAAAATGCTCTTTCTTCGTCCAGCAACACAGCTGCAAGTATGATGACATTTACTCAATTTCCATAGCAATTGAGCCCTCATCCATCTCAACATGTCCATCTCAACATGTTCATATTGGAGACCAAATGGGATGGCTTCATGGATTTAGCAGCTCTATAAAATCTAAGAGAGCATGCTATCCACGAGTCTTTAGTTTCAACCAAAAAAACCTACATTTCTTGCATCAAAACAGATCTAATAAAAGCCCTTGCATTTCTTAACTAGAGCTTTCTTTCATCGTTCACATGAGGATCCCCAAAGAAATCTCACGTAAAGAATTGGGCAGTACTTCAAGTTCTCTACAGGAAGTAGCAATCTCCAGCCGACAATTTAAAGCATGTAAAACGAGCCAGCCCTAAAACCAAGTCAAAATCAGACTGTTCCAGTCCATACTCCACGCCTGTGATAAAAACACCAGAGGCAGCCTCCAATATTTGTGAATTTCATTTCTTCAACAGAAGAATTAGTAGCTCCATAAGCTTCTTAAAAGACTGGCATCTCGATCTTAGACTGATTATCCTGCTTATCTTGATTTATTCCATGAGCTTCATTAAGCTCAACCTTCCTAGGAAAAGCAAGCCATCTTGGAAAACTAAGGCCACAAAAAGCACCTAATTTCAAATTTCCTGCTTTTGGCTCAATTATTAGCAATTTAGAGCCCAATCCAAGAATAAGAATAGGAAGCCACTCTTTGACGACAGAGAACATAACAGATGCATAGCTAGAGCCAAAATATGATTCAACAGAAGCAATGAAGTCCAAAAGATCACTAGAGAGATGGAAGACTTGGTGTGACACAGATGTTTCAGCAGAATTTGTGAACACCATGTGGAGTCATTTGGCCACATAGGTGAAGGAACTCTTTAGATATGCTAGCATGTCATTCAGATCTTCTTCCTTGCTTGATAATTTCTTATTCTGAATATCTCTGAAAAAAGGGATGAGACATTGCACAGGAGCCGATTTAAACTTAGGCATCATGTTCAGCTATTAGTGATAACCATTGAGGCATCAGTAATAAATTTCAGGATTGAAGTGACCAGTTTCACCACATTTAGTATAGCATTCAATCCATCAAAACAAGTTATTAGTTCGGCATCTGCAAAATTACATCTGTCAACAAAGCATCAGAAAGTATATATAAAAAACAATATCTGGAAATCCTAAAGCTATATAAATCATTACTGGACAAATGATCCAGCTGAAGTTATCTTTTGGAATGTAACAACCATTTCATACAAATGGATTTAGGTTAGAGCAGATAATGATCAAGTGGAACTTGGTGTTGAAATAATAAAGAAACTAGAGCTCTGAAATAATCATGGGACTCAAGATTTACAAAAATGGTTACACATTGAAGTATGTTCCTATACTTTGAGAAATCCAGGTTCATCATAACCCAAAACCAACTCAAATTCAGAAACAAACTTTAATGTAAACGCATCATTAGTAAAGTTCATGTAGAAGCAACACTTGCATAAAAATTTTTCTCTATATATATGATACAAAACTATGGCATTATAAGGTTGAGCTTCTCTCTGAACAAAGATCTATTTTTTTCTCTTTAGTTCATCACAAAAAAATTATAAATTCCCTCATAAAAAACCATAGAATTTTTATACTTGTGCAGTAATAATATAAAGGTTATAGATGCAATGACACTCAAAGAAACAAGAAATACATCTTCATAGATGTCACAATTTTTGAATATATTTCCTATTTCAATATCTCTAATACAGATTTAACCATTCTAAACATTGAACTTGAAAAATCATGAATGAAATATCCATGAACCTGTTTTACATATCCCTGTGAATGATCAATCACCCACAATGCATGAGTGAGAATGATAAAAGATACGAGATTATCTACAAAAGATTCAGAATAGCTTTCAACCCAAGAAAATTCAATGAAAAGCTCAACTACTCTTAATTCCCAAATAAAATATAATCTACATATAGCATTGAGAAAAAAAAGAGCATGTGTAAAATATTCTATAAACCATTTTCTTCTATATAAGAAGTTGTAACCTGCTTTCAGATCCTTTGTTTTAAACATTTTTGCTATACACATACCAAAAATAGTGACATAAGTCTCGGAAGATTCCAAATGACAACAAATTATGAAAACTGAAATGCAAACACTACATCAAAATGAAACCTATAAACTAGCACCTTTACCAGAAGAAAAGAAGCATGTAAGATACAAGTGGATATATACAGCGAAACATAAATCAAATGGTAATATTGAGAGGTATAAAACAAAACTTATTGCAAAAGGTTTCATACAAAACTATGGATTGTTTATTTTAACACATTCTCACCAGAGATCAAGTTGAATTCAGTAAAAATTATAATCTCCTTTGTTGTTAACATGCGCTAGAGTCTCACTCAAATAAATATTAGGAATGCATTCTTGCATGCAGACATCAAGGAGAAAGTGTACAAGATGCAATCATTAAACTTCACTCGCAAAAACGAAAAAAAAATGGCATGTAAATTAAAAATATGTAAACGAAAAGGATCTTTATATTGCCTCAAACAACCACTTAGAACTTGATTTGAGAGATTCAATTCAGCCATAAGAAGTCATGAATTCCAAAGAAATCAGTCAGACCATTCAGTTTTCATCAAAGAAAGAAGAAAAGTATACTACTAATTTATGGTAATGATATAATTATAATAATAGATGATGTAGAAGTAATAAAAGAGCTGAAAATTTTTTGAAATTTCATTTTGAGATAAAAGATCTAGGTAAGATTTATTTTTTAAAAAAGATGAAAGCAGCACACTCACCAAGCAAATTAATCCTCTCACAAATAAAATACACTCTACATTTGTTAACAAAAACATGTTTATTGAGAAGAAAGAATATCAATACACAAAGGTATCATTTGGAAATGAGCTAACAAAAAATTAGTCCAACCAAATTTTTTATACTAAAAAAATTAATATTAATTATAAAATTAAATTATTATAAAAAATTAATTAGTTTTTCAGACTTCAAATTATTTTATGGTTAATTTTGTTAAAAAAATACTGACCTACCAAAGTAATTCTTTAAACTTAACTTTAGTTTAGTCTTAATCTATTACTAAACACATCCCAATAAATCTACATATAAAATGATATCCTAATATGGGAGTTAAGATTGATAACTCAAAATATTACATGAGATTGATTGAAAATCTAATATCTCACTATTACAGGGTCATACGTTGCCTTTACTATGAACAATATCAATCACTTCATATAGAGTTCAAGAAAATAACACATAAAAATAGTGTATAAAAATACTTAGATACTTGAAGGGAATACCAAATTTGGAATTATGCTACCAAAAATATGAGAAATTAAATATACAGTGTTATTCAAATACTGATTAGATAATTTTAGCTTTTGACAGAAAATCAACTTCAAGACTTTGCACTTTTATTGGAGGAAATTTAATGACATAAAAAAATAAGAAGTAGGGGTAATTGTACGATTCAGTATGAAAACTGAATATAGAACCTTAACTTCAGAAATATGTGAACTTTTTTGTATACATATGTTTCTTAAAAAGCTTGGATATCTAAAAGAACCCCCCAAAGTCTTTTGTGACGATCAATCAGCTTTACGTATCTCTGACAACCTTATACTTCATGAAAGAACAAAACATATTAAATTTGACCTTCCTTTCATCAAAGAAAATATTGAAAAAACATATAGACCTGAAGTATATATCAATAGAAGAGCAACTAGCTAATATACTCACAAAAACTTTGAAAAAAAAATGCTTAATAAAAAATATTATTAAGCTGAGGATGATAGATATTTATGCACCAACTTGAGTGGACGTTGAAATAATAAAGAAACCAAGGATTAAAAATAGTCGTATGTAATTCAAAATTTACAAGTTCAATTGCATGCTAAATTACCTTCTTATACATCATAACTTAATAAAGAAGCCAAAAACCAACTTTTTATGCCAATAAAAAAGTCAAAATCCAACTAATGTAAATGAGTCATTAGTAAAGCCTATATAAAAGTAGGATTTGCATACAATTCTTTATCCTATATGTGATGCAATATTAGGGCATTGTAAGATTGAGTTTTCCCTCATAATAAATATTTATTTTTCTACTTCCTATTTCATCACAGAAAATCTTAAATTCCCTTATACAAAACCCTAAAATTATACACTTGGTACAATAATGATATGCCTTGCATATTTTCATATATACCCCATATTGTATAAGATCTATTTCTCCAACATACCCATGTAGAAGTAGAATTTGTATAAAATTTCCTCTATATGATCGAAAACTAAGATATTGTAAGGTTGAATTTTCTTTCCCGATAAAAATTTATTTTGCTTCGCTTTAATTCATCACAGAGAAATTCTAAATTTTCTCACATAAAATGCTAGAATTCTTACACGTGATGCAATAATAATAATTTTTTCCACAATCAAGTTTAATTCAAATATAATTAAAATTAAAATTTATACGCCACCAAATTAGAGTTCAAATGTAGATTTCAATTAAACTTAAATCGCATCTGATTTTTATCGAAAGTTGAACTCAAATTATTAGAAAATTTGAAATCTAGTTATGCCTAATCCAAATTAACTAATTGGACTATATTTTTGAAACCGAATTAGAATCAAAACTCATCTAAAATTTGGGTCAAAAATGACAAAATATAAAAATTTTTACAAATAGACTCTTATATTAAATAAATCTTTATAAATGGATGTTTGACCAGAATTTTTTTATAAATAGATCTCTGAAATAAAACTTTTGTACAAAAATCCAATAAAATTCTAAAATTACAAATCAATCGCACGAAATTTAAAGTTTATAAATAAACTCCTCTAAATTTTTTTATTTACAAATAATTTCTTCTAAAATTCGAAATCTACAAACAAGACCTTTCAAAATTCTTTATTTATAAATAAATTATTAGAATTTTGATTTTTACAAACAAATTTCTTAAAAAATTTTATTTACGAATAACCTCAAATTGCATCAAAAAAAGAACCCTAAAAGTTTCAAAAATTTATGTATATCTTTTTTATAGAAAAACCCTCTAAAAATTATAAAAATATAATTTAATCTAATTTTTGAAAAAAATTATAAATAATCCTCCTATAATTTTAAATTGTATTATCCATAATAAACAAGTTTATTCATACTTTTTTCCAAAATCATCCAAATTCTGAATAAACATATCTATATCCGTGTACATTCACTTTCATTGTTCAAAATTCAAACAAAAAAATTTGATTCCAACTCAACTCCATCTCTTCACAAGTCTATAAAAATTTGTGAAAATCAACAAAACAAAAACACAAAAGGAGATCAAAGATGAGCAAAAACCAAAGCAGGAAGCATTGGAAGGCCATCATCGAAGAAAACTAAGGAGTTAAAGTTTCAAATTTAGCTTCGTTCTTTTCTTTTCTTCCGCCCGTTCTTCTCTCCTGTAGGACCATCAGGTCGTACGTCGTGCGCTCCCTTTCTAAGCTCTTCATCAAAGAATTTCAATGGATATGGATATTAGGTTTGAGGAGCTATTTGCATTCACACAACTACCATTGATATTTCGAATCTATAAAAAAATAGCAAATGACCCCTAATATACAAGGCACAATTAGTGATGACAGATAGTAGCTAGTCATGATATAATTATATTTAGATGTAAGTTCAGAGGTAAAATTTTAAATCATGTTTGTATAAGTAAAGAGATGATCTAATCACAACGACTGATTAGATGATTAATAAACTATCTGTCGTGATTGATAACAACAAGGACTGTGAATTGTTATATAACAAGTAGGATTTTTTAATCCAATAAGAAAAATTCCAATAGCAAATTCACTACCTTCAGCTTTGCTAATAACAACGTTTGTTAGCTTTGCTAATAACAACGTTTGTTAATATGATTTTCATTTTCTGCTTCAACAAAAACCAAATCTAAACTCAAAAAATCAAGCGATTCCCCATTGGTCGTTCATCTCCACGTAATCAACACTCACGACCACCGAGCCTTCTCACCTGCAAGTGAACTAGAGCCGATTGTCGTCAATCCAGCTCCATTTTTTTGCCACTTCAACCTGTGCCTTCCTCACCAACTAGCCCATTGAGGTTGGACCCGAGTTGCCGCCCCATTCTCTCTCGTGTTCACTAGCCCTCTTTCACTACAAACAGTCGTCAATTGCCCATAGAAGGAACCTCAACCATCACCGAGCCGTTTGTCCAGAGCCCGCACTTCTGCCCATCGCCATGGCTAGGAGATGACTACAAGCTACAATGCCCGGTCAGATCTAGCCGGGAGATGCTCGAAAGTCACCGTATCCAGCCAAATCCAACAAAGAGATGCCCGGAAGTCGCCGCACCCAGCCAGGCGATGCTTGGGATCACATCTATCCGCTGCGCGCCAAAGAAGAGAGTTCGAATCTGGCTGGAAGGGGATCGGGCCCACTTGGGCTTTGTGAAGCTTCCGAAAGAAGGCCAAGGGGAGGAGGGTTTTGGCTTAGGGTGAAGAAGAGGCCCAAACAAAAGAAAAAAATATATATAAAATAAATAAATAAAAAAAAGACTTGTACTGTAAAAAAAATACGGCTTAAAATAAAGCGGGTTTTGGACTTGGAGGTGAAGAAAAATAAGAAAAAAAAGTTGTTGAGTTAAAAAAAAAATTTGGCGAAAAAATAATAAAAAAATTTTCAACATTGTGACTATATGCAATATTTGACACGACGACAAACTCTCATTAACGCCGCGGCCACCCGCGATACTTGATGATGAAGATGACAAATCTATAATCTCATTACGGCCAACAGTGCCCCACCAAGACCGCATTGAAGACAGTAATGAAGACAACGAAATCATGATCTCGCTACAACCACCCGCGTCCTCTCGAAAACGATAATAAACATAATCATGGAAACAATCATGAAGGCAATGAACTCCTAATCTTATTGCAACTACCTGCGATTTTCAAAAACGATGAATCCATGACCTCGCGGCGGTCACCGGTGCCTTCTCAAAAACGACGATGAAAATGATAAACTTATGACTTTACTGCAACCACCCGCAGTGGCTCAAAGGCAATAATGAAGACAACAATGAAAATAACAAACTTATAACCTTGTTGCGATCACTTGCGGCCCTTTGAATATGGCAGATCCTCATCACTATAAGTCAAACTTCGAGCTCACACTTAACCAGCTTTCAAACTCGCACTTACCTAACATTCAGATTTGCACTTAATCAACTTTCAAGTTTACACTTTGTCAACTTTCAGACTCATACTCGACCAATTTTTAAACTCACATTCAACTACCTTTCAGATTCGTATTTAAGTCAGTCTTTAGACTCACATCCAGTTGATCCATGGAATCGCACTGAACCAGCTTTCGAGCTTGCGAACTAAGTCAACTTTCGATTTCGTACATTTAAAGCTGGATTATAGATCTGTCTGAAAATTATCGTACACAGTCAATGAGTCTTAAATCAAATTGATTAATATAAAGTAATTTAATAATACTGAAATTAAACTCAATTATAATAAATAGACAATTCCCAAGTTATCTCAAATAGACTTAAACTGATCAAACAGATGGATTAAAATCATAATTGAAACTCAACTCTAATTGAACTCAAATTAAGTTCAAGTCAAATCCAATCAACATTAAATTAAACTCAAATCAAATTATAATTGACTTAAATCAATTCCAAACTAAAACGTAAATTCAACGTCAAAACAAAATTGAGTCAGACTGAGCCTAAACTGAAACCAACTTGGACTTAAGACAAAATCCAATAAACCTAAACTCGATAAAGATCCAACATAAAGTTAAACCTAACTTAAGCTAAATGACATAACACTTAGACCCAAATTAAATAGGATCAAACTAAATCCTATTTGGTGCGCTGAATTTTCATCAATACTCCAAAGCTATAAATAACAAATGATATTATGTTAATGACTTAAACTAGAATTAGTTCGAATAGAACTAAATACGGTCAAACTGCACCTCACTGAGTATGCTATAAAAGCATTTAGCAAAATTTCAAAATTATATCCAACTTCATGAGCAGTTGATAATACTATCAAACCAAAAAATTTAATTGCCAATACGCTAAAAATCATTGGTTACACTACAAAACTAATGGACAATGTATCTTCCAAAATATATCCAACTTTATAAGTCATTAGTAACGTTATCAATCCAAATAAGTTAATCGCTAATATGCTCAAAATATTAGCCACTTTTCAAAACTATGTCTGACCCCCTAAGTCGTCAATGACATTACCAAATTAATAAAATTAACTAACAATGCACTTAAAACTGTTGGTCACACTTCGAGACTAGTCAACCTCATAGGTCGTTGATAGTGCATCTTCAAGTTACATCTAACCCCATAAATCACTGATGATACTACCAAATCAATAAATTCAACCAATAATATACTCAAATATTGGCCACACTTCAAAATTATGTTCGACTCTCTAAGTCATTAATGATGTAACCAAATCAATGAAGTCAAACATACTCTCAAAACTATTGACCACATTTCAAGCTAATCAACCCTATAAATAGTTAACGATACACTATACAAGTTAATCAATCACATAAGTAGTTGTCACGCGCTTTACAATCTAGTCAATTCCACAAATAGTTAGTGACATATTTTTCAAACTATTTTATCTCAAAATCAGTTGACAACACGTTGTTCAAGCTATTCAACCCTATAAGCAGTTGATGACATGTTCTTTCAAAATAGTCAATCCCAAAAGCAATTGACGATATGATTCTCAAATATATATTGAACCCCATAGGTCGTTGGTGATTCTATTTAAATAATAAAATTATCGTTTATGCCTTATTAGTTATACAAACACTTCAAAAATCCAAATGAAATCATCATCTACATCTTATCGACTATGAAAACACTTCATAAAATAAAGAAATTATCGTTTACGCTTTATCAACTATGGAAATCTTTCAAAAACTAAAAAAATTATCGCATATGTCCTATTGGTTATAAAAATACTTCAAAAATCAAAGAATTTATGGTCTACAATTTATCGATTATAAAAATACTTCAAGATTAACAAAATTATCACCAACACTTTATTAACTAACAAAAATACTCTAACCTGAAAAAAATATCATTTATGTCTTATTAGGTATAAAAATACTCCAATCTAAACAAAATTATCATCTATATTTTCTCGTCTATGAAAACACTTCAATAAACTCTAAAGAAGTTATCGTCGATACTCAAATATATTGAAAATACCTTAAACTTCTCTTATTTTCTTTCACAGTTCAAATCGGAAGTCATGCGATCCAACACAAGGGAAGTGAGACAGCAGCACATCCAAACTTCTTCTCTATTTTTTTCTTTCTTTATTTCTTTTATGTTTTTCATAGTGAAATTTGTTATAAAGTGTGAATATGCCCTTATTTAAGTTATGTATCATATTTTTTAATTAATCAAATATTTTATTAGCTAGGTTTTTCGGTTTAAAAGGTTTCTGACGATTATCAAAATAATTAACAATAGGAACTTATACATGTTAAAAATCATATTCCCACAATATCTAATAGCATATTTAAAATTAAAACAAATTTTGATTCATGATTCGAAATCGCTCCTCGCAATATCTATTATTTCAAGTAGTCAACTTCGATTCCACATCCATACATCCATTGGAAATACAAAAATAGCAAATGTCTATTTTCTTCGAAACTACTTTACATACCTTCGATTGGATTTGATGCACTCATCGGGGCTTCTTTCCTCCTAGAGCTTCAATTTTGTGTGGTATCTTTTGCATGCTTAAACCTAGAATTTGTAGTGTTAAGGTCACAAGTAAAAAACTCCTTAAACAATTTCTCAAAATAATTGAGAAGATGATTCAATGATTGATCCAATATTTACTAATAGACGCAAAATTTCAATAAGAACAAGTACAAGTATGCAAGGAAAAAAGACAGCAAATAATTACCATAATATGATTGAATATCCCCGGAGAAACAAAACTCGAAAGAAAATGAAAAATATCACTCATAATTTGTAAATTGGAAAGCCATTAGGACATCATCATCAACTACTAGTAAATGATTCCTACTACTTCCTATCTAGTAAATAACTATTGCTCCATAGCTCTTGGTACATGCCCTTAGAAAATAAGGAAGAAAGTAAAGAGCAAAATATGTTTTCTAAAACTTCTACACTATGCAGCTCATGTATTTGGCTTCCCTATACTCACAAAATATTCAGAAGTTCCAGATGATACAGATTTGATCATCAAATGGTTGAGTGTTTTAAACTATGTGGCTGTTAGCCTTGGATGAAGAACCTAGGATTATAAAAATGTAATTCTTTCAAAAGAAACAAAAATGAAAGGATTTCGTCTTATTGGTGTGTGCACATACAAAGGAAAAGAAATATATTGCTGACATCAGTGGTACTTGTAAGAACATATTTCTAGCAAGAACCCTCACAAAGCACAAGTTCAAGATTCAATCAAATTGCTAGATAAACCATGAGATGTACACAAACTTCAGTTATTTAGTTGAAGCAAGGGGAAATCGACCGGTGAACCCCTATTTCACTATGGTACTTTTAACTTTAAGAGATGTCAAACAAGCAGTAAAAAATGATGCTAGTATGAATCATAAGAAACAAATATAGAATAGTACACGTCCAGATATTATGTTACTATAAGCAATGCACCACGAGTGAAAACTGAAATGAAAATCTTGGACATGAGTAACATACACAGGGAGATGGACTTGTAGGCTGTGACTTAACGCTTTTGTCACCATTACCTAAGGCTCAGCAATAGTTGAATTCACATTTTGAAGAGCCATCTGTATGGAAAGTAGTGTAGGCCATCACAGGCAATATATCCAAAGATTCCAAATGTATGTGTTGTTCTATACAAACGTGAGGTATAATCATCAAAGCAGAAAATGCCATTTGTAGTGACCGTGACCTCAATATTGTATTACAGGTATCTGCACCATTAAGCAAATCCTGTGACTGCCATGCTGTTGCATAATCTTCCACATTTGACATGCTTTAGTGTCACCCTTTTGAGCCTTTGGTGTTGGAATGGTGTCCCACTGAACTTTTGTTGGGTAACTTAAACCTTTTTCTTCCTCACTGTCTACATACCTTGCAGGGAATTTCCAAACCAAATTGAATAATGCAACTTGAAGCAACAGCTTGAAGTATGTTTGTTAAAGACTCAAATAGTTCATCAAACCAACCATGAGAATATATCAACTTGCGAGCATCTTTTACAAATCCTTGCATATCTATTTTTTTCAATAGTCCCTGGCATTTTGTTAGTAATGTCATAATTTGATCATGGAGTCCAGCTAGATCATCAGGAGAAACAACAGAAGCAATTGTTAAAACAGCAGTCCGAGCATTTTAAGAACCTGCTGCAGCAAGCATGTTATTCAATTTTCCCCTGAAAACAGCTCACAAAGGGTTGCCCTACAAGAAGCCTGCTTATAAGTATGTGACAAACTTTAGCTGAAACCAAAAAGAATCCATCAGTCTGATCAGGTTTGAGATCCTTGGGTGAAACAGCAAGAGTAGAAGATACTCTAAGAACTTCAATGAGCAACTTTGAAGACGATCCTTCCAATAATGCAAATCCACAAAATCTTGCACCAGCAATAGAAAATCTCTTGATGAGTGTGATGCGACAACTACAAACCTCTTTTGGGGTAACATTTGAAGGGAAGTATGATGAAACAAGCAGCTTTGTGACTTTCTGAGCAACAACATGGTGATCATTTGCAAGGGAAGACAATAAGGTATCTAAACTGACCACCTGTAAGACCAGGCCATATCACAAAGGCATTTGTTTGGAAATAACGGTTCAATGCAAAAGTGGATCAAGCATGACCAAAGCTAACGTTCAAACAAAAGCAGACAAAAATAGTATGTAATATGTTTACCTTATGGAATGGAAATGTCTGAATATCTATAGCCAAAAGAAGATCTGCAACAGCAACTCAGACAGAAAGTGCACGATCAGAAAACATGCTGCACAACCTTGGAACTAGAATTTTCAGAATTTCATGACTCTGAGGATTGCCAAGCAAATAAATAATGTCATTTACTGTACAACAGCGACTGCCCTGACATCAGGGCAGTCATCCACAAGTAGCCTCGCCAATAAATAAAATTGCTTGCCGAGCAATTTATATTTGACCACTTTTGTGACATCTGGATCTTCTAGTGAAACAGATCTAATAGTAAATGTAATGCATTTAGACGAACATTGGAGTTAGCAACATGCCATATCACTTAATCCAGAAATCTAGACATGTGTTTTAAGTAAAAAATGGAAAACTGAAATATTAAATACAAACTGGAAATTTAGAAACAAACAAGCAAAAATTCTGCAGAAACATGATTGTCAACAATTACAAGGTAGGAATCTTTAGGTGCATAGCACAAGCTTTTACAAATATAAGACTGTAGTATCATTTAAATATTCCTAAAGTTAACATCAGCCGAAAAAAACTGTTTCATCCATATGAATATCATCAAGTAGTTGGTCAGACAAAAAAAATAAGCGGAAAGCTCACGAAAAAGAAAGTGGATAGGGAGACTCCAGATTTACCTAAAATTTATTAAAGCTTCTCTTAGAGAAACATGTCCTTGTTTGAGTAATGTGATGAAATGGCATGAAGCAAAATATCAATAAATATTTTCTTGAAAATAACAAATATAGCCTTATTATTTTAGCCATTTATTTGATGAGATGCCTAATAATCCAATTCAAGAAAAGAAATATCATTACTCTATGTGCACTCATTGAAGCCAGCATGCTCACAGCAAATGGAATCATTTATTAGACACTTAATTTCTACTCTTCATGGTTGCATTTACAAGAAACAAAAAAATGCTTAGCCTAATCGTTAGTGTTGATGGCACTTGAGAAGCGGCATCGAAGATACATTGCCGATTTACAAAGAGCACATTTTATCTAACATACAGTTTCAAAGAGCAAAAGGGCTACACCACTAAGACTTCTCATCCCAGCATCCATGGTTGCCTATTTTACGTT
This sequence comes from Trichopus zeylanicus subsp. travancoricus, assembly GCA_005019695.1. Taxonomy (NCBI): domain Eukaryota; kingdom Viridiplantae; phylum Streptophyta; class Magnoliopsida; order Dioscoreales; family Dioscoreaceae; genus Trichopus; species Trichopus zeylanicus. The sequence goes on from RXID01015079.1 coordinate 102,563, forward strand.
CATGATTTCCTCCAATACTTATCCATAGGTTTTCGACATGTAGTCTAGCTGAACTTGGGCAAGCCAGACAAGTTCAAATTCAACTGAGCAACAAAATACAGATAACCATATTTGTCAGTACAAACTGCATTCCTTCATATTCATGTGGCTAAACATGACCCTAGAAAATAAAAATGGAACAAAAAAAAAAAGGATATTACCTGAAGAGACTGAAAGAGCACAGGTTCGGCCAGACGAGTGAGGAGCTTCTCAACACCGTTGAATGCCCCCTGTTCAATAAAACCACCCGAGACCCACCTAACAGAAGCAGCAAGCGACCTCGAACTCGCATAAACTGCCCCTTCAATCAACCCTTGAAGAAACCCTACCCTATTTCTTCCCTCATCTCACCTTCCAACGCCTTCCAAGCTCTGATCAGGATCTCAGGATACGCCTCCAACACCGACTTCTTCCCAAATGGAATCTGCGCCTGAATCAGCGGCAGCGCCTCCTTCATAAGCTTCCATTCAATCCAAGCACAAAGGCAACAAATTTCCTCTCTTCATCGGTCTTCAAGTAAACCGGATTGATCACGCACCGAACCAACAAGAGCCTCGTGTCCACGATGCTCTCATCCTCGTAGTCAAACAACAGAAACGCCTCCCGGAGAGCATAAACCCTCCGAACATTAACCTTCTTGCGCTGCATCAGCGATCTCGAGACCAAGAACGGAAGCAACTGCGAAATCAGACTCTCCTTCCCAGGAAGCCGCTCTTTCCACCAGTTCTCGCAGAGGCCGGCAACAGCTGCAAGCAGCGCCTAGTCCACAGCACGAGGCTGTCGTGCAGAGATCGGATGGCGCGGAGGAGATCGGAGGGGGAGAAGGGTTTCTTGGGGTGGCAGAAGCATAGGTGTGCAACATAAACGTAGGACTGAAGCTCTTTGTGGGGATCTAGGGTTTCATCGGTGTCGCCGGAGCGGGAGCGCTTGGGCGGCGGGGACAGGGAGGGGCTGCCGGTGGCGGAGGCGGGGGGAGGGGAGGAGGAGGTGAAGGACTAGAGGGATCGGGAGATGTTGAGGTGGATGACGGAGGGAAGGGAGGGGATGAGGGGAGAGGAGGGGAAGAGGAGGGGAAGAGGGACCACATCAGGGGTTTGAGGGAGGACTTAATGGGCTTGGTGGCGGTGGCGTTGGCGGTGGCGGAAGCGAAGAGGTCTTCGGAGGTTGCCGAGAGGCGGCGGTGCGGGAGCGGGGCCGCTTCTTCTTCTCCATTGGTGATGGGTTTCGATCCGGTTGGGGCCCTTGGGGGCGCACGGCGGGATCTGCGAAATTGAAATGGCGATGGACAACGGAGAAGGGCGCCCGTTTTATTATTTTGTTATTTTCCATTCTTCTGAAATAGTATATATATATATATATATTATTTTTCATTTACTAGCCAAGGTCCATGGCTCAGCTACTCGCCGATGAAACGAGTCATCCCTAGTTTGCAACGCAATTCCGTCGCGGTCCCCCTCATCGCAACTCTTACCCTATCTAATGCAGAGGGAAAATTACCAGTAATTCTTGAAAAATATCAAGTTCATCCATAATTTTGTTCTTACATTTTTCAAAAAAAATTTGTTTGTATATAATAAAATTAATCATATTTAGAATTGTGTATTCATTATGAATAATATATGTTTATATTGTTTATAATTTTATTTATATTATCCCTTTTATTTGTTATGTTTTATAATTATTTGTATTATTAATATTTATATGGGAAGGGATTATTAAAAAGCAAAATATTATATTTTTTTTATTTAAATTAAATTATTATAGAGCTTTTTGCATTTAAGGGTGTAATCAAATTGGGTGAAGCTCACACCTTTCTAAGCCAAAGGTTAAGTTTGATGTTCAATCTTTTTTTAAACTTAGACCTTATATAAACTTAAATTTATATACAAGATTATTTGGATTGGGTTCATATTTTGTATTAGACCTATAATAACTTTTTTAGTATAAGTTGATCCAAAGCTTAAATTTTCAAAGCCTAAACCCTAAATTTTGGGGTTGGTTGGGCCAGCTTTTTTGATTATCGAATTCATTTATAATTTTACTTGTATATATTGTGGGAGTTGAAAAAATGTTAAATCGAAATAATATAGTGAGTCGGATATCAAATCATTTCAAAAGTTTAAATTTATAGGATATGAGCATTTTTCATTATATATATTAAACTCTATCTATCTAATATTCGATGTGTAACTAATTTATCACATTTGATATTATAACAATATTTTCTTTCAGGTATAATTTGACCATATCAATTTTAACACTCTTAATCAAGAAATTTTTTACTGTACCAGTTCCATCGTATGACCCATGCTAACAGATTTTTGTCTTAATTTTTTATTTTTTTAAGAAAGGCTAATGTACGGTTCAATTTAGTCGTATCATTATGGTACTCTTTTAATTGACTAATTCTACCATGTGACCACACTAACGATTTTTTGTCTCAATTTTTTATTTTTTCAAAAGAGATTAACATGCGACTCAATTTAGTCTCATCATCACGATAATTTTAGTCTTAAGAATTCACACAACTTCAAATTTAAAGCTCTGATACCACTTGTTGAGCTAAATATCGATGTCCATCGCAATTTACGATGTAGAAAAAAATAATAATAACACACAGGGGATTTACGTGATTCAATCTACGACCTACTCCATGGGTGAAGGCGATTCAGAAGATATTATACTGATGATAATGAAAAGGAGATTATAATGATGGAGCTAAAACTCCAACATCACAAACTCTCACAAAAGACTAAGTAGTATAGTCATTATACAGCGTTTTGAGGGTTTTAATCTATATGTCTCCATTTCACTGTTTATCTTATTATAAGGTATGGTCCTCTTTAGTTAAATGTTCCAATGTTGAACTCCAAATATAATCTAGTCATCAGTGATCACTGCCCCTCCATCTACTATGCTTCACTGAGGATGGACCACGCTTTATCGTGAGTTTTACCTTATGACTCCAGTGGAAAGAGCAGTGTACCCAAATTTACTACCCTAGGTGGAATGCCAACATTGAACTACCTAGGCTTCTTTATCCTACAAACAACATTGCTTCTGAGTATCTCAAGGATAAGAGTTATCTTTCATTTTCATCCTAATTGCATGTGTATTATGGTGGATGGCATCTCCTCCTCCATAAAGGAAATTGTTGGCATTGGATGGGTTGCTCTTGTTAACAATGCTCACCTGCTAGAAGCAGCCAAACTTTGCACCAATAACAAAATTGCTAGCTATAAAGGTCGTTTACCATGTTGCCTCACATCGTACAAATAATGATTGTGTTTATTGTCTTCAACTGTGAAGCTGCAGTCGATCATATATATGACAAACCAACTATGCCTAATAAGCTCCATGCTTTAGTTTCTGCTATTTGATGTAGTGTTGGTTTTGCTCTTAGTTGACATATTTCCTCTAAAAAAAGCAATTTTCCGAAGATCTTCTACAAGTATTCTAGCCAATCTGCAGCAGTAGTGTATATTTTCTCCTCAAATGTATCAACAATTCTCCTTAGTTTAATTAAGTCAATTAGAGAAATTGTGAAAATGGTCTCAATAGAATTGGTTATGTAGTTGACAACCGCAAGTCGGCAATGGGGACTCAAATGAAATTTCTGGTCAGCCGTTGTTGCACCGTCAAGCTACAAGCAAAATTCGGCCATCCGCCAAACTTTGAATCTAATAAAGGTCAAAAAATAAGCAAACAATGAAAATAAATAGGAAGGAGAAGCCATGATTGCCGCGTAGGAAACATTCATAAGGAAAAAGACGACACTCTTGGGATATTTTAATATTCAGCCAATTGTATTGATCTAATTTTATACTCTTTTAACTCTCCAAACAAATGGTATCAGAGCTTTAGGTTCGAAACTGTGTAAACTCTTAAGATAAAAATTACCGTGATAATACGACTGAATTGAATTCCATGTTAGTCTCTCTTAAAAAAACTAAAAAATTGAGACAAAGGGCCATTAGTATGGATCATACGGTGAAATTAGTTATGTAAAAGAATACCGAGATGATGCAACTGAATTGAGTCGCATGTTAGTCTTTCTTAAAAAAATTTAAAAAAGAGACAAAATTAGTTGGGTCATAAGGTGAAACTAATTGAATAAAAGAGTTATTGATTAAGAGTATTAAAATTGATGTGATCAAATTACATCTGAAGGGGGGATTATTATAATGTCAGATGTGATGGATTAGTCTCATATCGAATATTGAATACATAGAGTCCAATATATATAGTAAAAAAGGTTCATATCACATGAAGTAAAGTTTTTGAGATATTTTAGTATTTAGCATACTATATTGATTCAGTTTGACACTCTTTCGACTTCTCAATAAGTATATTAGTTACACATTAGATATTAGATAGATAGAGTTTAATATATATAGTGAAAAATGTCTATATCCCATTAACTTAAACTTTTGAAATGGTTTAGTATTCGGTCCACTATATTATTTCGATTCGACATTTTTTTGACTCCCCTAACAAGTGGTATCAGATCTTTAGTTTCAGAGCCTTGCAAACTTTTAAGACCGAAATTATCATGATAATGCGATTGAATTGAGTCGCATGTTAGTCTTTATTTAAAAAAATAAAAAAATTGAAACAAAAACTGATTAGTATGGGGTACACGGTGAAATTAGTTACATAAAAGAGCGTTATGATAATATAACTGAATTGAGTTGTATGTTAGTTTCTTTTTTTAAAAAAAGAAAGATAAAAACTTGTTAGTATGAGTCATACGGTAGAACTGGTTAAGTAAAAGAGTTATTAATTGAGAGTTTTAAAATTGATATGATCAAGTCACACCTAAAAGAAAAGACTATTATAATATAATGTATAATGAATTAGTCTCACATTGGATATTGGATAGATACAATCTAATGTATATAATGAAAAAGACTCATATCCTATGAGTTTAAGTTTTTAGGATAATTTAATATCCGGCCCATTATATTAATTCGATTTAATACTATTTCGAGTCTCCCAACATATATATTTAAAGAAATATCTGAAATTATATACATATCCTATCAAAAGTTAATTTTTATACTTTTCAAAAATTTAAATATTGGGATAAATAACCATGTCATTTGTCTCGTCAAATTCCATACTCAAATTTACCATAAATGTGAAATTTTAATTTTAACATAGTACATTTATAATACTTTTAAGAAAATTAAAATTTTAAATGACATTTTTAGGACATATATATATATATTGTTTACATTTATAATGTCAATAAAAAGGCAGAATTGAATAAAATTTTTCATTGGGGTATTTATGAAAATTTTTAAATTTTAAGGAGTATATGTGTAATTAAAATTTTGATCGGTATATACATTCAATTTCTAAGGTTTTAAGGGGTAGACGAGCGAAAAGCTAAATATTATATATCATGAACACTGCCTTGGCATGCTTTAGAGCTCGCTTCCTTTTTTTGTGGGGATTAGGACTTCGGAGAGAGATGGAGAGGAGGCGAGGGTTACTTTCGGCGCTGAAGAAGAAGTCTCGGTCGGAGAGCCCGGGTAGAAGCCCCTCGCCGAGGTATTCGTTGCTGTTCCGTCGCCACTGGAGCCGGCGGGAGCTGCTGCTGGAGACGGTGGAGCCGAGACCCGGGGTGGTGGTGCTGGCGCCCTTGATGGAGGGGCCCGAAGCGGAGGATGGAGGCGGAGGGAGGAGGGAGATAGGGTGGGGGAGATGGGTGAAAGGGCTGTCACGAGTGCCGTCAGTCTCCGGCGGCGGCGGGGCTGCCGCTATCCGGCTTTCAGACCTCCGGCTGCTTCTTGGAGTCATGGGCGCGCCATTGGGTCCGATTCACGTTAGCTCGGCGGAGCCGCTGCCCCATCTCAGCATCAAGGACACGCCCATTGTGAGATTTCTTTTGCAAAGATTGCTTTATTTCTTTGATGTCTTCTCCTGATTCCCCCGAGGCACTGATCTTTTTCATGCGTGGAAAAATCAATACATCTGTTCCATCAATTGGAAATAGAAATGCAGCATTTAAGAGCTTTCTTGTGTTCGATTGTGATTCAGGACATTGTAGGCTTACATTTTCTTGGCTTCATCTTGAAGGAAACATCCTCAGCTCAGTATATACTACAGCAGTACACTGCAGCTTCTGGAGGGATGAAAATTCAGAGCTTGATTAGGAACGCGTATGCAATGGGAAAGGTGAGAATGTCGGTGTCTGAGTTTGAGACGGCGACGGGATCTGAGAAGAACAGGGGCTCCTCAATTAATGCAGAATCAGGGGGCTTTGTCTTATGGCAGATGGCTCCTGATATGTGGTATATTCAGCTCGCCGTCGGCGGCAGCCAGGTGCACGCCGGCTGCAATGGCAAGCTTGTCTGGCGGCACACCCCTTGGCTTGGTGCCCATGCAGCTAAGGGCCCTGTTCGCCCCCTCCGCCGTGCTCTCCTGGTATAGAAAAACAATTGATAAACAGGCTAAATTTGATTAAAGATGGTTGGATCGCCAGGCATATGTTAGTTCAATTATATAATTTGACTAGAAAAATATAATTCTATTTGCTTCAGTGCTTGGATATCTTGTCAAATATACTGAAACATAGCCAAATCCATGAGATAAGATATCCTATCTGTGTCTCATTCCCAATCCCATGTGCTTGTTATGATTTAGGACAGAATATTAGATTTTTGAATTTGCTATAACATTATATATTATCTGCTCAAAATGGGATTTACTGAGCAGGGTCTTGATCCATTGACGACTGCGATCATGTTTGCTGATGCACGGTGCATTGGAGAGAAGGTGGTAAGTGGGGAGGCTTGCTTCATTCTCAAGCTCTGTGCTGATCCAGAGACGCTGAAAGCGCGCAGTGAAGGCCCAGCTGAGATCATTAGGCATGTGTTGTTCGGCTACTTTAGCCAGAAAACTGGGCTTCTAATCCACCTGGAGGACTCCCACCTGACCAGGATGCAATCTGGTACTGGTGGTGAAGCTGTTTACTGGGAGACCACCATCACTTCCTTCATTGAAGACTACCGCCCAGTTGAGGGGGTGATGATCGCCCACTCGGGCCGCTCGGTTGTCACACTCTTTAGGTTTGGGGAGATGGCTATAAGCCATACGAAGACTAGGATGGAGGAGGAATGGAGCATTGAGGAGGTGGCCTTCAATGTTCCTGGTCTTTCAGCGGATTGCTTCATACCTCCTGCCGAAGTAAACCGGGGATCTGTCGGTGAATCCTGCGTGCTGGGGATGTCGAGTAAGTCATCAAGCAAAGGTTGCAGCTTTGGAGAAGCCAATTGATGATAGGCTCACCGATAACCCATCGTGGAGAATGGAAGGATAGCACTAACATGATCAGGAGTGATATTGTTTCCATTTACATAGACTAACCATTTGTAGATCGGAGCATTAATCAGGCCGACATGTCTTACAGTTCCGATGAATCCTCACACTCTACGCAGAACTTGGTGTTGTTCTCTTCTGCTGTTTCTTGGTTCCACGCCCGAAGGGTCATTGTTTCGCTGATGAGTTGATCCAATACTGATTCCAGAGCTGGTGGCAGCAACAACTTCGCTGCCAGCGAAAACTCAGATGTTTTCAGATTTTGGCTGTCATTGATCATGTGGTTGTTGGCAAATGTTTTTTTTCTCTCTCTCTCTCTCTCTCTCTTTTGTGTTTCTCTTTGTTGATCTACGTCAAATCTCTCTCCTACTGGTGTAACTTGGCAGGGTTCGTGGAGTTTGTCGTAGATTCGAAGAAGTTGACGTGAAGGGTATTTGGTAGATTTGGTTTTGAATGGTGATATGCAACTTCATCCTTCTTTAAGCGTTTCTCTTCTCCATTCTTTTTCTTTTTCTTTCTTTTTATTTGAAAAGACTATTTTATATTTCCTTCAATTTAAAAACTTGCCGAGGAATGTAATTAGAGAAGAATTGATGGCTTATATGTCAATAGAAAATTTTATATTTATAAAAAAATTTGGTGCTACGGCTTGTGTGCCGTGATTGACCAATGCACAGGAGGATATAAATGCAGTGCTAGGGAGGGGGAAATGTGAAAGAATCAATAGAGCGAGGGCATGGGGGTAAATCCAGAGGCCCATGTGCTCTGAGTCCCTCCATCTCCATCGATTGCAGTGCTTCCTTTTATTTAGGACCGTTTGATTTAAAAATATTTCAATTTAATCACACTTAATTAATATATATCAAATTAAAATAAATTTAAAATATTATTATAAATTGTAATTATTATGTTTGTTAATTACAAATCAAACGGGTTCTTAATATTCAATTTCAGGTGTTGTTGGGCTCAATTTGAACTTGGCCCGCCTCCTCCTCTTCCCACTTCTCCTCTACTCGTTTATTATGTCTTCTCTTTCACTGTTTTATAGAATTTTTGCGGATGTAACTTTAAAAATGTCAAATTATAGTCTATATTATTTTAAAATTTTTAATTAAAAATTATTTGATTGTCTAAAAATAGATAAAATAATGAAAAAGTCGTTTCTCTATATATTTTTGACCGATTTTTAAAAGTTTTTGAAAATAATTTAATTCTAGCATTTAGTTGAATAGAAATATATTTCAAAAATATAATTATTAATATATACAATAAAATTTATTTGATTTTTTATAAAATAAATAAATAAATAAATATTATTTTATTGTAGTGATGTTATTAATGTTATTATAATTCAAAATATCATTAAATTTATTTTCAAAAATCACTCCAAATATAAAAATATAAAAATAAAAATTAGTTTATTTTTTTAATCAGAAGTGGTAAAAAATATACTAATTTTGAAAAATCATTTTTGAATAATCAAACAATAAAAATAAGTGAAAATAATTTCACTTCCAATCACTTTTCTCTACTCTCTATCAATCAAACACCCTCTTATGTCTGAAGTCTGAATCCTTGTAAATCATAAGTTCTTATGTCTATGTTCATCATGTTGAGATAACACTTATTTTCTAATAAACATTTGTAAATTAAATTAAATTTACATATATATCCCAAAAAAAATCCAATTATACTATATGAAAATTTACTTTAATAATATACATTTTTTTGAAAAAAAATATTAGTTTAATCTCAAAAACATAGATGTAAACAAATTATTTAGAGGAGTATAGATATAATTAGAAAATTTAGAGCAATATAAAGGCTAATTTAATATTTCCAAGGACATATACATAAAATCTCTATTTTTATAGGGTAAATTCTATATAACTCTTTGAATTTTGTTAAAGTATATATTTATCGTCTAAACTTAAAAAATCACATATAATTTATTAAAACCTTGCTAAATTGTCAAACTATATATATTTTTAAACTTAAAAATTTGTATATTTTTTTGGGATTAGTGTGTATATCAAAAAAATATATATTATAAATTTATTATTTAAATTAGAAAATATATTATTTGATATCATTAAAAAAAAGATGAAAATATGTCTGATATAGTTATAGGAGGTTTTGGTGGCTCAATCATTATTATAAAATTTTTTTTATTCAGTCGAGAAGTTTATATAAAGTTAAATTTCAACCTAATATATAAAATAATAATTAAGGTCGAAAATTTTGAATAATAAAAAATATGAAATGATTTCTCCGAGAATCTACAATAAAAAACGTTTATGCAATATACACAATATTTTAAAGAGAAATATATAATTTATTGAGTTTAGAAAAATTTGATAATATCTCAATGAAATTTTTTAAAATTTTAAAAATATATAATTTAATATAACTTGCTTATAGGTCGACTGAACTATACAAAAAAGTGTTATTAACATTGACATTGAACATCTCGCGGCTCCGTGCTGAGGTATTCATAACTCGATTTGGGTTTTAACTCCCATTAACTTATTGACGACGAGACCAATTTATTTCGGTATATTATCTTATCATACAAAAAAAAAAAAAAAAAAAAAAAAAACACATACAAACAACAAAAAGGGTTTGTTTGGGTTCATTCCAAATTCAAATGGTCCCAAGCTTCATAATATTTCCCTATCAAATTAGTTGTAATATTTTTTTTGGATTTTTTTTTTTTCCACTTGCGCGTGTTTCGTTAAGACATGGTTCTAATTAAATTTAGACAGAGAATGTTAATATTTTTCAAAAAATAAATGAAAAAAAGGAATTTGTGGATTAAGACGTCGGAATAGTACACGTGGAGGGATCTGATAATCCAGGGCAACGTCACAATAAATGGGATACAGAGAGTGATGTAGAGCGGGATTTGTCGGCCTGTAAAATTGGGCCGCCATAATCGCTGCAGGTCGTACCTGGCACCAGTGCGCAAGAGAAACTTCTCGGTCAAGCACGACCAGAGCCTGGGTTTAACATTTTTTAAACTCAAAAAGTTGGGAAAAAAAAATCAGAAAAAAAAATTATTTAATATAATATTTAAATTAATTTTTGGGCGTCACATAATTTTATTATTTTATTTTTTAAAATATTTTTCAAAAAAAAAAAGTCATATCGGGTCCAGACATGCTCACTCGTTAAGGTTATACCTCACATTGCAAATTAATTGATTTTACAGGGATATATATACACAAAATGATCATTCCTCGGGCTCTGCAATTTGCATGCCACGTGTGATTCTAAGATTAAGAAGGAGGCATTCAGGACCTGTTTGGTTTGGGGTCAGGATCGGATCTGTATTTTTTAGAAAATTTTTTTTATCTTGTGAAATTAATATTTATTATTTTATATTATTATTAAATTAAATTATTTAAAAAATTAAATAATTTTTTGAGCTTTAAATTATTAAAGTCTTAATTTTAATAAAAAAATATTAGTTTACAAAAGTGGTTTACTAACCTTTATCTTGACCTTGACCATGACCCGTTCCAAACAGACCCTTAAAATTTTAAACAGAGAACAATTAATTAATAATTAGCGATGCATAATCCTCCCAAAAACTCATCAACGGCTCGCATTACGCGAATGCATGGATCTTGATTACAAAACAAATTGCAATCGTTTCACGAGAAAAAAAAAGGAAAAAAATGAATTTATTTTTCAGGGGTTGCTTTCTCGATTGGGATTGTTGGCGGCATGGACCGGGGCCTCCGACAAGGCGCCGCCGGACATGGTCGGGGCGTCGGTGGCCCCGGCGCCTCTCGAGGTTTCCACGGCAGGGAGGTGGCCCTCGGTGCCATAACCTTGAAGCTTGTAATCTTCCAGACCGGAGTACTTCACGTAGGGGCTGCTCTGCAGTGGCAGCGGCTCTAGGCTCCCGCTCGTCGCCCTCTCGTCCTCCGCGGTTTCAGGCCTCACTGGTTGATGTTGCCCGCTCATTTTTTTTTCTATAATTCTTTTTTTAAAATAATCTGGATTTTAGAATTTGGTCTGTGGAATTATTTGTAGGCAATGAAATGTGAGGAACTAAGAATCGGTCAAAACGGTCAAAAACAGAGATCCTATTTTAAGGTGTTTTTTCCGGGTCAAAATTGACTTTTTTTTTGGGCGTTGCATGTCATCTACCATACCTTCTAACAAATTACGTGAATTAATTTTTTTTAGCATTAACCAGCGCTTAACCGAGTTTTTATTAATCAAACTACAATTTGCCGTACTGGATTTTGTACATAACTATAAATTGCAGTTAGTTAACTGCTGGAAATTCATCTTTCGAGGTGAAACATATGCATTGGTATCGAGTTGGGGATGAAGTTTCAGTTTGTGAATGCAGGTGTGGCAGAGCTCTCTTTCTGATATATTTATTTCCTAATCCTTTACAAGTTTGACCTTCTTTCTGATTAGTTGCATTCAAAAGCGAATAACATGAATAGTTCTTTTTTCTTTGTAAATATTTTCATTTTCTTCCATTTTGTTAGTGGATTATATTGGAGCTACAAGTTGTTTTGTTGATAATCAAGTTTTGACTGAATTTGGGTTATATAAAAATGGGTTGAACCCATATGCTGTTCACTTGTCCTTTTGTAGCAGTCATACCCTGGTTTTACAAACTATGATTTACTGCAAATCTAATAAAAAGATATTTACAAAATTTGGCATCCCACAAAAACATGTACTCTTTTTCTGGCAAGTTATAACCTATGTCATGTTATCCCAAGTTTATGTACTGCCAATGGACTAAGAACTGGTTTTATAACTGTCTTGTCACTTTGCATGCTTGCTTTGTTGATTATGCATTCTGTGGTTTTCTTTCTCAGCAAGTCTATAGGGCTTATGCAGATTCTAGCTGTTTGAGCTGCGGTGTATTTATCATGGCAAAGGTGGTTGGTACATTGAAACATTTGGTCGAGACAAAAAGGGAAGGACAGTTCTGTCTCAAAGGCAATGGCATAGCATGACTGACCGTTCTGAAGAGTAAGTTTTAATTGGTAACCTTTTTAATTGTTTCTATTTCTCGGTCCAACCAGAATGAACACACCTCATGCATATGCCAAAAGCTAAAATATGCCATCTTTACTTAATTTCTCTAGACAAAATTCTTGCCTGCTTTGCACAAACTGCCTTTGTTTTGTTATTGAGTCTCGTAAACTCAGATGCAGTGGACTCTCAACTCTTCCTTGCACATGTACATACAAATTTATCTTGTTCAACATTGTTCATCATAAAGGATTATTTCGTTCTGGTTCATGTGTCCAATTGAAAAGTCAAAAGAGTGTGGCATTGGAGATTAACTGTAGTTATTTGATGGACTCATATAATTCTTTCCCTCTAATCAACTTACCATTAGAATCATGTTTGGTCAGGAGACTGCATCCTGCTGTGTACATGTTGGCTCTTGCATATAGAACTTTAGATATGGAGGGCACAAAAAGAAGGAAATGGAATTTTAGGAATGCCATGGAACCAAACGTAAGCAGGATTCTTCATTGGTGCAAGAAGCTGCCGTAAGTGGATACGTTGTGGATTGGTGTTCCCATAGAGCTAAAAAGTTTCAATTGCTGATGAGGAAAACATGAACACTCAGGCATTCTGTCACGGTGAACATGGAGCATTTTGCCTTTTGGTGTTCTCCGAGATTCCTGTCTTGGAGGCAGTGAATTGCTCGACTATATTGCTTCAGAACCTCTTCTTCACTGATTTAGTTCCAGTCGTTTCATATTGTTTTGTCAATCAGTTATTGTTAGAAGAGGACACCATCTTGTCCTTGTTAGAAGCAAATGTTAGTGCCTAGCATTCTTGTTTGGATTTTCAAGTATTAACACAATCATTTGCATGAAGAAAGAACTTCTACATAAACCATGCACTCAGGGTGAAATTTCATAACTCAGTGATAGAAGACAAGTTTATAACTAAAGCAAGATGGCATATTTTCATACAAATTTACAACATTTCCTGACTAAATATTCCAGAATTTAGTCCATATGGATATAGTTCATGCCAAAGCTTGATTTTTTCCTTGATCATAAGGTGCGCATCCTGCTGTTTTCTGCAGCCCTTACTTGAAGGAAATATGGATGTGCCTGCATGCCATTGAGTATTTATGAAACAAAGGTCAGGACTATAAACAAAAGTATATAAGATCTATCCTCGAAACTATGATATTTGTTGAATTATGAAAAATTTCTGGATAAATTCATTGTAATATACGAGTCTATGATGATAATGTGGAACAAATTTCAAGAAACTAGATTGAATTTAAATAATGTCGGTCAACTGTATCAAGGGGATTACCATTGCTTCTCGTGCGGTGAGCCTATCCTGGTGATCATAGCGAAGGAGCTTGTCCAGAAAATCAATTGCCTGCATCAAGTATTCCGTATTACAAAATTGCAGAAAAAGAAAACAAATGTGGTAATGCTTTTCCTACGATGACAGAAGTAGAACCTCAGAAGAAACTAGATGTTGGTTGTCTGCATTTATGAATTTAGACCAAGGTTTCCTGCTATGCCTGCAGTAAACAAGAACAGTGAACTACATACCGCTAAAACTGCCAAAAGACATCACCTTGTAACTGGACAATAGCATTACTTTGTCCAAGAAGGAAAAGAAAGAGAAATATAAATGAAAAATTGTAAAAGTATGCAACTTGAATAATACTTCGACTTCCAGTGAATTGTACCTTCCAACAAGACCTTCCAACTGAGGATCAAGCTCTAAGTGATATTTGTTTAAGTATGCATTCAGCTCATCTGTTCCCAGTACCTGGAAACAAAACAATGGAAATCACTCACACTGCCTAATGACTGGTTTCCTTTGCTACATTTACGATTTAAGAAAGCAGATAGTTCAATCTGGAAGGCATATTCAATAAGACTTTGTTCAATAAATATAGAAATAACCTGCACCTGAAACCTTACCGGCACATGTTACCACCAACTGGTTTAGAATTTCTCGAGTCATGGGACCAATCATTATAGTTGTGTCAAAAAAAACAGAAAACATTCCATTACCTTGGCAATTTTAACAAGTTGATCATGGTTGTCATGACCATAGAAGAAGGGATCCTTTCGAAATATCTGCAACCAATAAACAAAATTATCACAAGAAGGCACAAATGGGAGAAAAGCAAAACTCATAATTCAAAGGCTAAAAGATTAGAGGACTGGATCATCACGCAGCCTTTTTCCCAAAGATATGTTTTAAGTTCAGCGGAAATCACTGCAACATAACATATATCAAATCTGCACTTATTGGAAACCAGGGAACTTACCATTCCAGCAAACATGCAACCAAGACTCCACATATCCAATGAGTAGTCATAATCTTGTAAATCAACAAGAAGCTCAGGCCCCTTGAAATATCTGCAGGAATAAGAAATGCAGCAGTTAGACTTTTGCAAAGGCAAAACAAGGCCATGAAATTTCTGTAGTCAATAATTTAGTAAGCTAGGGAAGGCTATGTTGTTTAATTCCAATGGCACACATTTACCTTGAAGCTACACGGACATTATATTCTTTTCCAGGATGGTAAAACTCAGCAAGACCCCAGTCTATCAAACGGAGCTTCCGAAGCTCATGATCTATCATCACATTGTGAGGCTTGACATCTCGATGCATAATTCCTTGTGAATGACAATAGTCAAGTGCCTGTGCCAGCAAAATGTAGGCTGCAACCATAAGCCGATAAACAAAATCCACATCCATTCTAGTAACCCAATATATCAAAACATGAAGTGACCAATAGCAACAACAATCAAAAAAGAAAAAGAGGAAAAAAAGCTCTGCATTTCAACAGGTAGACAGAACATACATGCAAAATGAAGTTGGTATTGACAGGTTATAGAATATTTATTAGAAGCACAGATTTGTACCCTTGGTCAAGTTGGTTCTACCTGGTGGCTAAATTTGAAACCAATGTTTTCTTAATTTTTGTCTTTTCACAATGAACTGAACTTTTATCCAATCCTTAATACTCTTATGAGCCTTAAAGTAGCCATCTCAGTTAGTACTCCAGTTCAGCAATCCATACTGATCTACTGCAACTATGAATTATTAAAGCAGAAAACAAAGTAGCACTGATAGCACTACATTCTGTTTCAATTATTATTCTTGATTAGAATCATTCAAATTGTATTGCATATGCTTTATCTTAGTAATACTTTACAGACTTCATTGAAGAAAATCAAGAATTGGATTGGGATGAATCATATCATAAAAAATAGTCAATTAATGAAATAAAAGCATTCCAAAAACATCAATTTTTTTAGATATATATATACAAACAAAATGAGCAAATAACAGTAAACATAAAGGCTCAACTTTGTTTCTCCATTTCAAAACATGACAAATTATCCGTAGAAAGACAATACTTTAAAGAATTGCTTGGTTCAGACCAATTTTATAAATAGATTTTAACACACTGCAATTCAACTTTGTCAGTTGCTGAAAAGCCTATAATCCCATAAAACTGTAGCAAAGAACAAATTTAATGAGAAATTGGTCAAAGTGGAACCTTGAGAAGCTCATAAATGTAATATCGTATGTCGTAATCTGTCAATGTGGGATATAAAAGTTTAAAATCAGTGCTGTTCACGTATTCGAATATCAGGCTTGGTGTTTTGGAGTGCTGATCCCTGACAATGTCAAGCAGCTTCACAATGTTTGTACCTCCACTCAGGTTTTGAAGTATTTTGATTTCCCTCTTTATCTGCAAAATAAGCAGCAAAGGTATCAACCAAATGCTCTTACAAACGAAAAGTAGATCAACTAGCTGTATGGACAGTACTTCTATGCTTTGTCATTCATTATTTGGGAACTGGGAGAAAACACCGAAATGGAAGCGAAAAAATGTCTTCAAATGGATGCAAATACCTTACAACAATGATAGGATTTTTATATTATCTGAGAAAAACAATACCTTTTTTTTCTTCACAGGCTTAAGGATTTTGATAATGCAGTGTTCATTGCTGGAAATTTTTATGCCTTCAAAGACCTCACTATATTTCCCTCTTCCAACTTTTCGGACAACCTCATAATCATCCTGTTCACTGATTAAAGACAAAACATTAAACCTATGTCATTACTGTGCAATAGCATAGCATAAATGTTGAAAGATATATATAAGTAGGTTAGAATTCATAGTGAACCAGCACAATCTATATTATGGTTCCAATAACCAATTTATAAAAATATTGACATAAATTTCAGATTATCCTAACATTCAATGCGACAATTGCCTCCAAAAGTGATAATTTTGACAGAAAATATTATTGATAACATATCACGAATAAAATGGCGGTGCAAAATCTTATATTCAGATAAATAAAAGAGAATCAAAACATATGGTCAAATTATCTGTAAAACAAATACATGCCTTCCAAAGCCTGTACATCGCTAGAAAAGAACATCGAAAAAAAGCACTCTTTGCGTTAGAGCATCAAATAATAACAAAGAAACAAGTCCCAGAACTTAGAAACAATTCATAACCAGCATCCGACTTTCTCCCTAACGCTAATAAGAAAATAAAGGAAGGATTTTAGAGCAGGATCTTGAACGAGTATTGAACAAATTAGGCATTTCTCAACAAACGAATAAATCAACATCAAATACGGTCGACGAAAGCTCTAGAAATAAACAAGAACGAAAAAACCAGCAAGAGATCTCAACCATACCCCCACTGCAAGACAAAGGACTCGTAATCCCAGTAATCCTTGGGCCGGACAACGTTGACGTCGGCGTAAACCCTAGCCTTTGACATGGAAACGACACCGGAGCCGACGATCTCACGGATGGCGGCGATGCGGGCGACAGTGGCGCTGTTGTTGTAGCTCAGAGAACGAGGAGGTGGTGGTGGAGAGGAAGCTGGGAGGAGGGCTAGGAGGACGGTGGCTAGGGCGAAGGCAGCGACGAGGAGGCCGTAGTCGGTGCCAGCGGCATAGATCATGCAATCATCGCCGGCGGGGAGTGGTCGGAGAGATCCCGATCGGAGACGTCGACGGCGTCGGCGATCGCTCTCCGATCGGTATTGGGATCGGGATTCGTCGCTGATCGCTGTTTTACTTCCGTTGCTCGTCTTTGTTTCGTCGCGTCTGGCTCTGCACGTGCGATTCTTGCCCGTTTTTAGCAGGCAAATTATCAAGGGATAATTGCCATAAACCCCTGAAAGTAGAGCTAATTCCAAAACAGCCCCTTGAAACTAAATTCAAGTTTACTACCATGATATTAATCATATGTCTTATCATAAATTTATAAAAAATTATCTATATTATTATTAGTAGTAAAAAAATTACTCGTTTTATACATAAATTTATAAAAAATTTACCTCAATTTTAAATTGTTAAAAATTAAAAATTTAGTTTTACTATAGCAACTGCCCAATTATTGACCAACTATCTAAATTAAAACCAAAAAAAATAATTTTTTTATATTTATTTTATCGATAGAATTGAATTAAAATAAAATATTTTTTTGAATATTTTATTGATGAAATTTTTTTTAAATTTATAGTAGAAGACAATGATTTTTTTTCTAAGCAATGAAGTATACAATTTCTTATAAATTTATCATAAAATGTGACTTTTTGTGACAAATTCTTCAATTTTGAGGTTACTCAGGTACAACTTTTTGGCATTTCAATAGCAGTATAGACTAAATTGAGCATTATTTAAAAATGTTTAGAATAAAAGGTGTTTTCTGACAAATATTTTGAATTACTTATAAAAACCCAAAAAATAATGGATTTAATGAATGGGATGAACTCGTGAGTATGTTAAGTGCAGGTGGACGGGCAATGATGGAAGCTACAACCTCTCAAGTTCGAGATGGAATCAAGATATATTTGGAGAGGTCTACTGATAAGCTCCTTTGGATTGAGGGAGATTTAGTTCGAATTTTCTCCTGGATTATTGATACTATTGAGTCATGAGGATAGGGACTCTTGTTAAATGGAATTCGTCAGGCACTTGCAGTTCTACCTCATCTCCAAAGGACCAAATATCCCATGTGTTTGACAAGGGCAATCAACTAGCTGATAGAAGAGCTTTGGGCTCTCTCATACAAGCGATAGATAAGGTTGGATCTTGACATTTGGGGTTCCTTCTCCCGCATTGCAATGACATCTTTGGCTGTGATGTTCCGTACGAAATTCGAATCAGCCATTGCGGTCTGATTCTTCCCAGATTTTCTCATGCCTCCTAGAGCGTCGTTCAAAATAAAACCGATATTTAGTTTCCAATGGAAGATCTCATAATCAAAATGGCCTGAAAAGATGTGGTTACCTGATTGGTTATCTGCCAAAATACCTCTCCTTTCAGCTTGTTGGGTTCTGTCAAAAGAGTTTGTTGAAGGCTTGTTAACTGGGGCCCCATTGAAACTCTTTTCCCGCCTCTGCCGGGCTTGCTCAGCCATGAGTTGCCATTTTGAGAGCATATCACCACCCCCAACAGCAGCCCGGGCAGCAACATTTGCAGCAGTTGTTTGCATTTTATCATCTATCTCCTTGTTGGCCTGCATGTAGTGGATGGATAACCAGACGAGGAAGGAAAGAAATAAACCAGTCTTTCCATAAATATGAATGCACTACATCAAAGTTACCTCGGAAATCTTTGAACGGGCATCATCCTTGTTCTTGGCAGAGCTGCGTCCTGTGTTCCGCTCATCCTAAATTTACCAACATTTTGTGTTAGTTACATTTTAGAATGCAGATCTTTGATCAATTGCTCCAAATATTGCAGTAAAAAGACTTGTTCAGGATTTCAACCCATGATGTCAAACAAGATGTGCTATGCCAAAAATGTTTACTATCTAGATGAAATGCAGTACAAGTTTCATCACCCAAAAAGCAAAAAAAAAAAACCTTTGATCACCACTTCATCAAGTTTACAGAGATTTTCAGCTTCTTCAGCCTGCTTTTTCTCCCAGACTTCCCTAGCTTTTCGGTTCACCATTAGTATTTGGCGCCTAACATCTGAAGTAACAATAAATTGGTGCCTTGACTTCTCAATATCAACCCTCTAGTAACACACACAAAACGTTAGTGATTGGAAGATGGCAGGCAATGCTAAGTAATGGAGAGAGAACAGTTACCTGTTTTGACAATCTTATCAGATTAGTTAACAATCCTTGCAAATGCTCCTCCACACACTGGAGAAGTACGCTGAGTAAGATGTTTTGCTGACCATGTCTAAGGCAAAACAAAAGTAAGATCTCACCATAGAAAGACAGCGCTCAGCATCATAGCCCACACTGGCTATACCACGTCTCAGTGCTGCCAACGAAAGGAGAAATCGGTAAATTATAGTTTAAGGTCTTATTCATGGAATGATAACCATAAAATCTCAGGGTAAGGGTCAGAACTGATTTCAGCTAGCTTTCTCTGAAGAATGCCATTTTGCAGTATTGATCTCTCTTCCTCTTCTCGTACAACTCTTCTAATTGCTTCTGAAGCTTGGCCCTAATCCTTAGAAGCAGTGAATAGATGCCCTTCCTCTTCCTATGACATTTAATGGTCAAACATATTTTCAGCTACAAAATGTGAAGCACATAAATGTCCAGCGTCAATAACTAGCAACATAAACAATTTTTTAACAAAGGAACACTTCGTGAACATCACATAATGTTGCCATACCCTCAGATTAACTCCACTAATGGCAGTTACATCATTGAACAGTTCAATACTTTGGTCAACTGAAGCTCCAGCAGTCTTCTGCTTTTTGCTATATTGGACCATGTAGAAATCATCCATCAGTTAAAATTTAAAAAGACAAAGCAAAACTGTTTTGGGTGCAAGAATATAACAACAGAATGCAGCTTGAGAGTAATACCTTGGCTGGGATGAGGTAGTGTCTAGAGCATCCAGTGGTCTCTTCTGCTCAACTGAAGCTTTCTTAGAAGGAATATTCCCAGCAGTTGCAGCTGAAGTGGCTGGAGTTCCAGATGAAATCTAAGAAGGCAGCTGTTCATACAAGAAAACAGGATATTAGGTACAGACAGAATGCCAACTAAAACAAGGTAAATGACTTAATATTTCCAAATGCTACAACCTATTGTTCTAGGATAGGCGATGTAAGAAAATATAAGACATCATCTAATTCTTAATGCTTAGCCTCATGCTAAATGGGAACCCTTGATCCACAAGACCCATCTCCATCCTTGATGCTATATTGTGTGTGTGTGTGTGTTTTTTTTTTTGAGGAGACAGATGTTACAGTTACTTAGCTTATGATTCAGAAGATATAATGGGGAAGAGTTCAGAAATTTTATTTACTTTTTGCATCAATAAAAGCACTGACCTAATTATGATACAAGAAAATAGCAGCCACACATTTGACATATCTGATGGCATATAAAGCAAGAATGCCAATGGCTTAAATTTTGACATAAAAAATCCAAGGAATAAAGAAGAAGACATAGGAAGGTGTAGGTAACAAAAAACCTCTTGGTGACAAATTGTTTTATTTTTGTCACAAAAAAGAATTCTTGCATTCTACATTGAGCTCAGAAGAAATAAAGAATAATATCGGCACATGCTTTTTTGAGAGTATGCTGCTTCCTCATAAATAGTCCAAAATTCAAGGGTCATGACAGTATGCTTCTTATATGTTCTTTGCTTTTGTCCATGGTGAAGCAAGTCTAAGAGAACCTTTGGATAGTCATGCGACAACAATAAAGCGGTCAACATGTAACTTAAAGAGATCCATCGTAATTTTCATGCTCAAAATAGATGCATTTGCACGTTCATTAATCCTTACCTTCAAGGTCTGTGGAATGCCTCTGTGTGTCAAAAACATATCATGATGAATTGAAGCTTGCCTAAGCTGTGATTCCTTATTTTGAGAATTAAGAGGCTTTGATGCTCCAGCACTGACAGCACTTGGACTGCTGAAACTATTCCCAAGCATTCGAAGAGACTGGGGAAGCTGTGTTTGCTGCTGTTGCTTACTAACCATCTGTGATGGAATCGCAGGGACTTGGTTTTCTCAACTAATGGCTTCCATTTTGGTGAAAGATTTTTGTACAAATTGCTCCTCCTTAACAACTGCCTTGCATACTGTTTGTAGAGGTTTCTCAATACTTTTTCCATGGGTTGTAAAATTTGCATCTTTTTGTGCTTGACTTGCTGAAACATGATGATGGTCAGGTGCTGACTTATTCTTCTGATCCTGGAACAATACCATTGGGAGCTGACAAATTGGTCGAGGTCCAACTAGAAGAATATATCGGGGAAGAACCCTGGTTCTGCAAAGAATGTCAATTTAGCCTGCTCATGCAGCTGCTTGTTAGTTGTAAAAAAGAAAAATGAGTCAATTTGCATAGCATCAAAGAACTACCTGAGGATTAGATTTATCAACATATCAATAGAAGGCACACATTATCAGAAAGTTGAAAATACACATATTTCTGTAAATTGGCAGGAAGCATGGAACATACATAGAAAAGCATCAAATTGAAGTACTGAACTAGTAAACATTTTAGGATATGCCAACCTAACTTGCCTGCATTTGTAGTTGATAGTTGATTAAGAGCGCGCACAAGCATGTAGTTTTCTACAATTTCCTTGATGAATTTGACAAAGTCATCTGCGCTGATTTTATTGTCCTGTAGATTGAAAATAGGACAATGCAAAGCATATTAAGTATAGCACATGACAGCAATAATTCCAAACACTAATTGGAATGCACAGAATGATAGATTAATATCAAGCTCCTAAAAAGATAATTTTCCTAGTGTTCCTAAGATTAGGAAGATAAATAAACTTATGTCATGCCATTGTATATCAGACTGAAAGAATAAACAATATTTACCACCTCTCTATGATACAAAATCATGCCCTTACTATAGGTTCTCATCCTTTGTTCTAGCTCTCCTTGCGGTTTACCTATTGACAAGTACCCATTCAAATTTAACTTCTCATATGCTCTTTGAGGAGAAAAAACATATGTTACAGACACTTACCTTTAATTTGTAGTATACAATATCAAACTGCATAGCTTTATCCTTATCAAGGTGAGTACAAAGTAATGGAGGTAGCATTTGCATTGGTACTGAAATAGCTGGTTTCCTCTGCTGCATGGAGTTGCTAGTTTGACTAGAAGCATTTGGTGTTTGCCGACTGCTCAGCTGCGGTATTTCATTTTGAATGGTTTTGGAGTGTTGAGCTCCATCCTGCATTGGGTGAACAAGATCTTGTGCAGAAAGTTTGTCCTGATTTTGATCCACTCGTTCATGGGAAACAATTTCTAGCCCATGTTGTTGATTGGAGCATGACTTCTCCTGCTGCAACTGCAGCTTGTCGCTTTCTAATTATTAAATTGCTCAAGCTGAGATCCACTATTTATCATTGTTTCATACCACTTACCTGAAATGACTTATTTTGCCCCCCATATGGGAAATTATTAGTGTCTTTTTCCTGAACTTGTTTGATGAGATCTTTATCCCTATCTGAAGTTTGAGATTGTCCAGGTATTTGTTTCAATGTTGAACAGCTCCCTTGGGACAATCCTTCAACTGCACACGCATTAAAGAGTAAGAACAAGTTATAATAATGCACTCTGTAAGAGTATAAACACAGATTGTTTTCTTTCTGTTTTTCTTAAATAACAAACATGGCCATATTGCTTATACTTTTAACTTCAAAAGATCATTTTCTCATGGAAAGCTACTGCAATCAACTTCATGAGAAGAACTTCCTGGGAAGCTTTCCATTCAATGCGGAGGAAGATCATAAAGAAAATACAGCATTTTGCAAAACCAATTATTCATCGATTCTCACATGCATGAAAAGCCTTGCAACCTTGCCTAAGAAAATGCAATTTCCTTGCTCTACAACCAAATTTCATTCAAGTATCACACAAACCTGTTGAGAACGCAAACTCTCTACCTTTCTGTGATAAAGAATGATCAACAGGCAACAAAAGCGAAGGCCTTTCCAGAATCATATTGAAAAGGAACAAAAATTAAAGGAAAAAATGATCCCCTTCCATCCAAATAGGGTTTCTCACATTCCTCTACTAGCAAAAAAAAATCCTCGAAACAAAACCATTTCAGATTTATCTTCTCATCTATCAATCACTCACTCAATCCCAACATCACTCAGAGCAAACCAAGACCATACCAGCGGCCGAGGCAGAGGGCATCGAGACCGAAGGAACATCAGCACCGGCACTGCCGCTGACGCCGCCAATATCCCGGTTCAGCGCTGCGGCGACGGCCTCCACATCGGCCCCGGAGTGCATGCTCTCGTCCTGCGATCAAACATCGGAGATATCTTGGAAACCGGCGAGAAAGAGCAGGGAAGGCAATGGCGAGGGAGGATCGAAGCGGAGGCACGCACCTCGTCGTCCTCGAGTAGCTTCATGACCGATGGATCCATGGCGGATTGCCCGATCTCTGTGACTCTCAACCAAGACCTAGACAGACGAAATCAAGAGTTGGCTCAGGAGACTGATATTTATAGGCAGCTCGGATTCCGAAACGCTGCCGATTTTGGCGCCTCGGAGGCGGTTTAGGTTTTGCATCAGCTCTGGGGCTTGAAACAGGAAACAACTTTTTTTTTCTTTGCAGCCTAGGCTCTCGATGTGTGAAGCATATCTTGATTGTCGATTACAATGATCGATCAGACTGTTCGCGAAATTCAAATCATTTAGACTGAACCGAACCGGATTGGACAAACCATAGTTTGGAAGTGGTTATGTGTAGAACCAACCAACCCCGCACCCGGCACCCGGCACCCGGCCACCCCAAAACAAAATAGTTATCAAAATCACAGAAGAGTTGCATAGGTTAATTTGTTTCGCAAACAACAAATTTTATTTTAAAAAAAAATGAAAGAAAAAAAATATCATGATTAATTTTTCAACTTAACATAACAAAGTTGTGTTTAAAGCCGTGTTCTAATTTTAAGTTATAATTAGTACTGTAGGTAGACCAATTAAACATTCCTATTCAAATCCACAAAAGTAACAAAATGGGATAAAATTTTGGAGAAAATTATTCAGTTACATGCACCAAGATTACATTTGAGCTCAAAGTGAAACCCAAAGTAGTACCAAACGGTATATATTTCACTGAAGAATTCTATAATTAGTTGTGATCAAGATGGACTAGGGACTGAAGCAAAGGACAATGCATCATATCTACCTCCATTTTCTCTCCATCGCAGTACATTCAAAACCTTACTCACAATTCATACAAAAGATGCTACATCAACAGTCAGCAGCAAATGCACATTGAATCCCTTCAATTCTCTGTTTTTCGCGGCTCAAGACAATAAGTATCATCAACTACGAGACTGAAAGCCTTACATTCCTAACTGGCGTTGACTTTGGGGCCTCTGGGTTGACAGAGACTGGGCTCTCTGATGTATCAGAACTACTGCTGTTCTCGCTGCCTTGTCCCTTGCCTGACCACAACTTGCCCAGCATCTTCTTTGGCTTCATAATAACTTTAGCCTTTCTGTTCCTCTTGTCATTGGCCCCATCTGCACCAGATAACTGCATCGACTTGAGTGAGTTGACAGCATCCCAGTCATCATCCGTGTTGGTGGTGGCCCCCGACCTGGAGCTCGGGTAGGAACCACCGTTTTCACGGGGGAGAAGTGACCGCACACA
Organism: Trichopus zeylanicus subsp. travancoricus; assembly: GCA_005019695.1. Classification (NCBI taxonomy): domain Eukaryota; kingdom Viridiplantae; phylum Streptophyta; class Magnoliopsida; order Dioscoreales; family Dioscoreaceae; genus Trichopus; species Trichopus zeylanicus. Next base: position 127,566 of record RXID01015079.1, read on the forward strand.
TCCTGGGAGCTCAGTGGCAGCTCCAGCAGCTGCTGCTCTCAATTGCTCAAAGAAAAGGACCTGTACAACAACTCTCAGCGGAAGACGCTCATTTTGTACAGCATGCATGCAGGCGTCAGCAGAGAGCTTTTTGCAGTCCATTAGGCCGCATATCTTCTTCTTCTCGCTCTTTGTCAGATCTGGGTGCTCCTGAAACATTACATTTACACACATATGCTGCAATATTAAGATCATTTGCCAAAAGTATGATCTGTTACTCACTCAATACAGAGGCAAAACTACAATATCTCCTGATTCAGTTAGGCAGTTAGGCATATGAGCCTCTTATTAATCTGCAATTTTAACAAGTGCAATATTATGGTATATTAGCTCGTGTACAGCTTCAAATTTTGCGGACAAGACCAAAACACCATAAGTACCTCTAAAATGAGTTTTGTAGTCACAGGTTTGTACTACAGTTCTGATATACACAAGGCTATAGTTTTGTAAATATACCATCAAAATGTAGCTCACCTTATGTATTGCATTTAATTTTATATCCAAAAAATTCAAAGATTGGTGGTAAATGAAAGGGGGGCAATGCACGAAACAGAAAATAATGTGATTTTTTGGTGTATATAGGTTAGTAACGCATTTTATAAAAAATTTCCATAATAAGTCATAGACAAGATATCTGAGACTTCAAATCTACATCCAATTCTCAGCAGCACATAATCTCAGCTTCTAAAAAGAATGTAAAAGTTGTAAAGATGGGATAATCTACCTTTAGATACATGTCAATAGCACGATAAAGGCCATCATGAACAGGTCTGGCAGCACCCGACATCATTGCAGCAAGCTCAACAAATTTTGAGAATGATAGATTAGGATCCTGAGCAATTTCTGAAAGATATCCATCAAGTAATCTAGCTACTGCTAGTTTTGCAGAATCCCGAAGCTCCTCAGAAACCTGGAGGCTATAATGACTACTGCTGTTTTCCTGCATCAAGTACTCCTCAACTATACATACAACCATGTCAACATCATATTTAGTATTCTTCCCAATGGGAGCCGGGACCAAAATATCTGCCACTGAAGCTTCGTCTAATTGCCCCCCTATTTTTTTAATCAGTTCCTTCCTGACTATTTCACCAGAATCCAGCAAGCATGCAGTCTTTAGTAGCCTGACCAAGAAACTACATGAAACTGAGCCTCTACTTGCAGGCAACAACCACACAACAGTCTCAAGCAATGTCCGGCTGCTAACAACATCACCTCCTTGATTTATAGTACCTTTGGCAAAGCCCGAGAGTCTTCTATAGGTGTATGCTTTCAGGGCTTCTCCAATCACCTCATCATTTGCTTCTTCATTTGTTTTAATGGCTGAGATGACCCGCTTGTACGAATCTGTATCAAGCTCAGACAAGTCCTCAACCCACCAGTCCTTTGGTACGGATTGCTGCTTTCTGACCCCATTCCAATGTGGATCAAGGCCATTTTCTGATGGAAGTTTCTTCCTGTTATACGTATAGGACCACTCTACCTCCGAAGGATCTATGCATGCTTTGTAAGATATTGAGTCTACACAGTGGCTAACAACCTTCAAGTCCTCAGCCCAAGGTAAAAGAGAATTTGTAGTTTGGAGAACTATTATGGAGTCCTTCCAGCTACGAAAGATGCTAGTGTTAAGGAAGACTTCAATTTTGTATATAAGGTTGCCTTTCTCGGCCGTTTCATGCATTTCAAGATACTCTGCTGCACATCGGGCTGCAACCACGTTGTAAGCATTAAGAGTGACAATCATGCCATAGCAAAATTTTGCACATATTTCAAAGGCTGCAGGGCCACCGGGAATGTCTGGGATGTGGATCTCTTCATTCTTGTCCTCATCTATTGTGGACACCAACCTCTTCAAGCATGGACTCTTTGACAGAAGCGGAAACTGCATTATGGTATATAATAAATATAGGTCATAAAAATCACAAATAAAGAGCAAAAATATGACTCATGGTATTCCCTAGTGAAAAACATCTTCAAACAGGGACTAATATCAAAGAAAGTAGTCAGGTATTCCAAAGATTCTTTTATCAGAACTATAGGATTGGTAGTATTTAATTGATCAAACGGCTATCCAATGATGTGCCAAATGTTGCAATGCAGAAGTAACATATAGCACATATTTTTTATGGAGATTGTAGCTTTCCATAGCCTTGTTAGGGCGATTGAATTATATGAAGCCATAAGAATCTAAGAAATTACTGATAAGTTTGCTTACTGAATAAATCTGAGAAGCGCCTCAAGAAATTACTTATCAATGTTGATTCTGATAACATGAAGAGGAAAATAAAACAATTTGTGGAAGGATGATAAATAGAGTTTTGATAGTGAGCAAGCATAGATACATATGTGAATGTTTGAGTTGGAACATAAGCAGATACTACAAGCACAGGTGTTGCTTGTTGGGCAGCAAACCTTGTGTAGATAGTACTTCACATCCCAAACATTGATGACGATGTCAGTCACCAGTTCAGTAACCACAAACCTGCAGAGGAAATGCTCTTTGTTATGCACAGTTTGGAAGATTAATGTGCTGGTTTCAGAACAAATTAATTTGTTCAATTCTTTTCCTATAAGGTTAATAAATAGTTTAGCAGCAATTTATCATTTTGGTTTGCATGCATTACTCCAAAAGCAATGGTATGTTCTTCAGGAATTTTTCCATTCATATGCTCCGGACAATAGTTGAATCAATAAATTTCATCAACTATTTTGCTCATCTGCATACTGAGCTATTTCAATGGAGTGAATGCACTGCTTACAAGACCTTTTACCAGAAAAATAAAACATGGAAAGAAACAAACTATTATGTCAAGATATTCATCCAGTATAAGGTGAGTCATGTGTAGTCTCTCACTGGATCATTTTATGAACATTATTTTGATATTTCATCAAACTTAATGGAAAAAAGAAACATTACACATCTGAAGAATAGGCCACTCCAATAAAAGGCACTCCAGAAAGTTGATTAACTCAACTAAAAAAGCAGAATAACACAGGTGGACAAATTCCATGTCAAAAGTCCAGAAAACATCAATATCAAAGGCCATAAGACGAGAAAATAGCAGTAAAATGCACCAAAAGAAAATATCATAAAATAACAAAATGTAAAAATCCTAAAGATTTCACCTGATACTGTTCCCCTCAGTCTGAAAGGCATCGGGCTTTGATCCCAGTTTCATATACTTCATTGTGGTGAAAAAACAGTTTATCCACACCAAAAATTCAAGATCTTTCCCCTCCTTAACCCATCAAAACAACCCTACACCACCAGACCTCAGCCCTAAAAACACTTAACTGCAATTAACACACTGTCGGTGATCAGGTGTTGATTTCTTCTAAATGAAGAAGAAATCTGCCTCAAGACTCAATTGCAACATAACACACAGGCTTCCATGTTTCCCAAGCTCGCAGCAGAGCCCATGGAGCCAATAGCAAGCAAGCCAAGCAAAGGAGACAGCAGCAACAGAGCCTCAACACCAGTAAACAATAAAGCTAAGCGCATGGACAGCCACAAGCACAAAACTGACAGCCAGAATTGTTAATAATTTTATCCCTGCTAAGCTCTGTGCAGTGCTCTCCAATTCATTCTTTTTTTTTTCGAAGATCTAAATCTCGAACTCAGGGATCCACATTCCTCCAAATCAATCCTGCAAGGAAAACAAAGACAGCATCTCCAAGTGAAGGGACAAGGAGCATTTTAATATGAACTAATTAAAGAATCTCATCAAGTGGGGAAACCACAGATGAAAACATATAGAAAATAATCAAATGGAGGCAAAACACATGTGAACACTGCAAGCATTGGTTCTATCACAACAAAGCAAGCCAGCTTTTTCAGAGGAAAAAAATGTAGAAAAACGGAACAATAATGGGAACCAGCTGCAGCAACCAGGATTAAATCATGCAGCAAACTGAAACAACACAGAAGATTTAATACTAAATATTATCATCAAAACCTACAAGCAAATGATGGAAATTCCTTATCGGAACCAAAACCAACGAGCAAGAAACCAAAAAGTAAAACAGGAACTGCTATCAAAAATCAAACTTTTCAACAAAAAAAAGGCGATTTTTAACAAGAAAAAGAAGCCCGAAAAAGTGAGAACTTTACCGCTTCAGTCCAAGTGTCCTACCAAGAGTACCTCCCAAAGCAGCAGCGGCAGGCAGCAGTAGCAACCCAACACAACGACACCTCAAAACCCTAAATCCAACGCCACACACTCCAAAACACCAATTTTTCCTTAAAAAAAAAATAAAAAAAAACAGCAAAAAAACGAAGAAGAAGAGCAATCCCAAATCTAATCACAGTCAAAAGGCCAAGAACAATCCCCTCATCTGAAAAATAAAGATTGGAAAGAGGGATTTGTCTCCAAAAATCTCTACTTTTCCCCAATTTTTTCTCTCCTCTCTCCACAGACCACTGTGGCATTGCTTCTCGTCTCTTGCTTGCTTTAAAGAGCTGGTTGGCGAAGTTACATATGCACCCCTCATTGTCTCCTGGAATTACAAAAGTGCCACTGATGTGTGCATTGATAGTGACTCCTCTCTCTTTTGTCCCCCATGAGATTGTTACTATTTTTGATGAAGTCAATCCGGAATGTCAAAGATTGGATATACTTGGTATTTTCTGATGTCAAATAAATGAGGAAATAAGAAGAAAATTATTTCACAGATAATTTGAGATAATTATAACCTAATTTACTGATATTCGATCATTATCAGTAAAATATTATTGTAAATCCTTCTTACACTACATATCATTGAAAAAATTTATTCTTACAAGTAAGTCTCACTATATTACAAAAGAAATCACTCGATCAAAGATTTTGTTCTTTCATTTATTTGGATATTTTATGGTGACTAATTAATTGATCAAAATTTAAAATTTAAAAAATATTTCAAAAACTCAATGAAACAACTCCAAAAAACGTAAATCGATCAAAATTTCAAGCCACTTGTGAACAAATTGAAATTGTTGAAAGCGTGGAAAGTTTTTACATGTAATTTATAAGGGTTATATGCAATTATTCTGATTTAGTTATTATGCGGAAAAATCCAAGAACAAGAGGATGAAAATCCATGGCCACACGTGTTTTGTGTGGCCGTATCTTGCAATTTCGGAGACACGATTTGTACCTTGGAGAGCAATGTTTGGCAGATTGGACCATCCGCCATTAGGCCGTGGACTCTCACTCATCATTTTCATCTGTGTAGCCGTTTTCCGACAAACTATGTCGGCTGACTTAGTGAACTCTAATTGGCCGGTGAACCGCCGCCTCTCATTTTGTCGGGTAACTTATCAATTTTTTTTTAATTTCTTTTTCGCCATATATCTCTAAAATCTTGCACATTTTCTTCGAATCAAATGGTCAAAGATCACATCAGGTTGGCTCACATTTTCATCAGTCCAAATCCAATTCATTGGGACAGGATGTTGATCATTTGGCATACGATAAATCCAATTGAAGTAGATACTGGATTATGCCCAGTCATTTTTCAATTGATAATTGATCTCAACCCTCTTAAAAAGGAAAAAAATTAATCGAGTTCAGATTGCACCACATTCAAATCGATAGACGACTTGAATATTGTGAATATAGTTTTGAGTTTTTAAGCAAATAACCACTTAATATTGTGAATTTTCAAAGAATTACCTATTTTATTATTATTAGTAAAAAAAATACATGTTTTATATTATAATTTTTTTAAAAAAATCATCTCGACTAAAAAATTCTAAAAATATTTTAATTTATGTTAATTTTATTAATTAAATTAAAATACAACAATATTAAATTATTTTCATCCAATTTTATTTCAAATAATTAGTTCATAATTATCAAATAACCGGTTTAACAAAATTAAATTTTAAAGTCTCGATTTCATAAAATCGGATAATCGATCTCTCATAAAAATATAAATTATATTTTGATCAATTTAATATTTATTTAAACTAAAATAAAAAAAGAATAATTTAGATTTGCATTAATTTTAATTGATAAAATTAAATTGATATAGAATAATTTTTGAATATTTTAATTAAGGTGATTTTTTACAAATCTATAATATAAGATGAGTAATTTTTTTACCAATAATAATAAAATAGGTGACTTTTTATAAACTCAGGATAAGAGAAATAGTTACTTATTAAAAACTCTATATATTTTTTTTAAAGTAGTATATTTAATAACTCTTTCTTATATTACTAAGAAAGAGAAGCAAAAAGTTTGAATATTATGTATAATTATTCACATAGTAGGGGGCTACAAGTTAAAATACCAAATCGCAGAGAGATGACGAGACAGATGTCTAATTATCTATGCGAAAGTTAATTAAAATAAAAAAAGATCGTGAAGCAGGTCTTCGCTCTCGTCAAAAGTGCGGCCGTCACATAATTAATATAATGAAAAGTAGTTAGACAAGTCTTAACAAGATAATAAAATGCATAACACCTCTGATAATAAATAAAGCTACGAAGCACTAATGCGCTCATGCTCCGTCTTTGCGGCTTTGCCTCTTGCGCTTTTCACATGGAGTTTCTTTTTTAAGCTCCAATTAACAAGAAACAATTAAATAATCCTAATTAGCTCCTTCCAAGCACCTTCTAATTACCTTTATTTAGCATGATTTTGCTGTTTGCTTTTAAGGGAAGCCAAAAAAGGGTTGAAGGCCGTTTGTATGGGGCCTGACTTTCCTTTAGGCAGCTTAATCCACCGTTATCGTGCTGCTCAATTAACAAAAATTATGAAAACCATGAGTTAGGCTATTCCCAGTTATATTCACCCTTTTTATACCAAAGATTACGTTATTATGAACTCAGAGGTTTGGAACGAGCATTGTATAGGTTAAAACCCAATCGAATAGATAGAAACGAAATTTTCAAAATTTTAAAAACTAAAATCGAATTGAACGAAATATTATACAAATCGAATTCGAACCGAACTGAAATTTTTAAATTTTTAAAAACGAAAATTGAATCGAACCGAATATTATACAAATCGAATCTGAACCGAATCGAAATATGATTATAACCGAAAATCAAAAATTTAAACCGATTTTATTTTTTTAAAATTTAAATTTAATTATATTTAAATTGAAATAAAAAATCAAAATCAAAACCAATATTATATATTTATATATAATATATAATTCGGTTCATTCCGTTTTTACAGTTGTTCAAAATCAAAAACCGAAATCAAACCGAATTTTAAATTTTTTATTTTTTTAAATCGAACCGAACCGAAAACCGAATAACCCGAACCGGATTGGTTATTCGGTTTCGATTCGGCCGATTAATTCGGTTTTGACCGAATAATGCACAGCCTTAGCCTTGAATGTGGGTGAGTGTGGATTCAGTTGCGGCCGCTTTCGACTTTGAACAACTCGGTTCGATTGGGCAGTATAAATTAAGGTGATCTGCATGTAACTCTCCATAAATTTATAAAATTATATATAATTTTTAATTTTTTAAAAATGACAAATAATTTTTTGGATTATTTTAGTCAAAATTTTATGTTAAAAAAGAAAATATTATCTTTTATGATATTAGGTGGCACATGAAAAGTTTGTTCACAATTTCAGGAACCGAAAAAAAAAATCAGGTTGATATAGCTTCTGTTATGACTCTTTCATACCCCCATTCCTCGCCCTTTTTTTTTTTTTTTTTTTTTGCTGCCGATAACATTAAAATCCTTTGTCCTACCCGTCGATCATCACCACTTTCAACAAATTCTTTTTTGCACCACCTCCAATCTCACCTTCACCGACCTCACCTTCTCCTCATCGTTCTGTTTCATTATTTTTGTTTTTAGTTTGACTCTTTTTTTTCTTCTCTTTTATTGCATTATTCAGTTTAAATTTTTCCTTTTATCGCGTTACGTTTTCTTCCCTCTCCTTCACGCCCTTTCTCTCCTAACGCCAACCTCTGCTATTCATGATCTTATGATTCGATATGATTTCAAAAAAATTTCATATGTCACCATTTTATTATTTTTTTTTGCATGTTTATGCATATAAAGATTTGACGGAGTGCATTCTCTAACTATTGAATGAAATGTCCATGAAAATCAAAGTAAATGTTGATTGGGAAGGGAAGAAGGGAGTAGAAAAAAGAATAGATTATTAGAGAAAGAGAAAAAAAATCTAAGAAATCGGTTAAAAATCAACTAAAATTTGATAGCATGAATTTATTCGTAACAAGGACAAAAATTTAAAATATCATTTTGTATTTTTTTAATTTTAAAAGAGTTATATATAATTTCATTATTTTATAAGGAATTATATAAAAATTGATGACATTATGCCTTTTAAGTCCTTGGAGTTTTGATAATTATACATAAACCCCAAGTCCCAAAACAGACACCATCTACCACCGCTTTCATGAAATAGAAAAGCCAATAGCTCCTATATCAAGCAAAGATTTTGTGGCTAATACTTTTCTTAACTAAATGTCGGGTTAAGGTTACAAAGTTGACGCAAGCAAATATTAAATTGGTGAAATGGGGGACAAGGGATGATGGAGGAGACAGTGGAACAGGAACCAAACAAAAAGGGATCCAATACTCCTTTTAGCTTCCATCTCTATAAAAAAAAAAATGGAAGCACTAATTTTACTATCTCATCCTATCAAAACGGATTTCGGCTAACCTACATTCAAGTTCTGGGAATGAATTTAAAACTTATAATAAATAAGATAAATATAAAATTGTGAACCCATAAACACCGTTTGATTCGAGATTAAAGTCAATATTAAGTTCAAGATCAAGACTAAAGTACAAAAACATAGTTTGTATAAATTTTTGGCGTTTGAATGCTAGTTTAGTTAATAAATGATTTAAATTTCGTTTGGACCTTTATGTCATTGCATATATTATTTATTGAGATTTAAATAAATAAAAATAAGAATAGCATGGTAATTCAATTTTTAAAATAAAATAATAAAATAAAGATAGTTTAATTATTTTTTTGGTGTTTGAATGGTAAGTCGATCAGAACAAAATAATTATGATTCTGATCTCGAATCAAACACACCCATAATCTCTTACGCATGAAAAACGAATATAATTATTAAATCAATATTATCGGTGTCATTTGTCAACAACGCAGAGCTTGTATTGTCTAATAATCCACACAATTAGATATCTAAAATTGGATTTGTTAAAACCTTATTCTTCCACTTCTCACTAAATTTGGTTTATGCTCGATCCAAGTTGAAATGGACCGAATTGAATCGGGTTTCTTTTCTGCTGGGCCGATTGGTTTCGAGCAGCTCCGACCTCCTTCCGACACGTCAAACTAATCCGGCCCAAAACTGCCAAACTGTCGGGCCGGGCTTTCTCTGTATGTCCAATGTAGTTTGCATATACAACCCTCACATTTGTGAAATTACTCTTTCCAATCCAAACGGACCGAGCAGAACAACGGCCAAGGTAGATGTCCCATCTTGGAAAATGACAGGCGTCCGATCGCGATCGGACGGGCAAAAGATCTCCTCCTTTCCTCCCCTTCCCTCGAGTCGGTTCATTGCACCCGAAACCGATGCCCGCAGATTTATTTGCTCGCGATCCACTCCGCCTTCGAGCTCGTCTTCTCCGGATCTCTCTCCCACTCGAATGCTCGTGAATTCTTCCTTCGCATCCCGATCTGAATCTCCGGAATCTGGGCTTGATGCGATGGTCGTCTGCAAATGCCGCAAGGTACTCTTTCTGATTCCGGTTTTGTCGTGGAATTTTGTTGGTTTTATATGGATCTCTGGCGAAAAAAACGCATATGGATCGCCTGATCAAATGATTGGGTCGGATAATCATTGCAAGCATGTTGTCTGATTTCAATCTTTGCTCTGTCGGATGGCATTCTGTATCGTAGGGTTGATCGTCGTTTTCATTTTGCCGGATCTGCCAGAATTTTGAATCGTTTTAGCAAAGGATGGAAATGGGAAATTCTGGGAGAATTCAGCTTTGGATTTATTTATCTGTTAATTTGCATTTTTGGCATGTTCTTTTTTTTGGAATTTGAATATAATAAGTAGAACTGTACTTGAATTGAGCTGTCAGAAAACGATTTAGTTCTATGTTTGTTTGATGTAATTGATGAAGCTGATGTAGTAAAGGCTTTCTTCTTGATTTCAGGCTACCCGGCTCTATTGTTTTGTGCACAAAGTTCCAGTTTGTGGCGAGTGCATATGTTTTCCGGAGCACCAAGTTTGTGTGGTAAATGTTTAAATTTTTGAGTAGAATTTCTTCGCGAGTACATCTTTGAGATAATGATTCTTCTGGTGCATTTTCTTAGATATTGTTGCGTTTTGGGGAACAAATTGATTGCATAAAGGTGTTAATAGTTTATATATGGTCTTGAGCAGTTGTTCTCATTGCTTAGTTTTGAGAGACGAGGAGATATGCTAGAGCGAGTTAAGACACATTCTTTGGTCTAGCTTTTGTTTTAATAGCTTGTTTTTCCATGGTAGACCAAGGATTATCAAATTGTTACCAAAGTTCCATCTTCCAATTTTTCTTGCAGGAGAAGGACTTTAAAGGGGTTTGCCCAGCCCTTCATCTAGCATGCAATCCAATTATTTAGGCCTGAGTCCCTGCCAAACTTGACTCATTTGCTGAAATTTTAGCTGCTCTATGCCTGGCCTGTAGCTCTTACTTCTCGAGCCTGTGCATTTATCTGTCAATTGGCATTTATGATGATTCATTTTAATGTATTCTATGTCAAAGATGGAAGCATAGTATCTTTTTTGTCCTTGCAGTTCACAGAGCATCTTAAGATCCATCTGGCTTCTGCTCTTTATATGTACTTTTGGTTTTGCTTATCTGACTTGTTTCCTGCTCAATAAATTTTTCTACTTGACTACTTGAATCAACACCTATAATGGTTGGCCATGCTCTCATCCACATTTGCATTTCATTGACAGAATTAGCTTGGTAATGACTTCATTTGACTATCACTTTTCATCTATTTGGTCATGCATAGCTGAATTTTATAGTTACGTTCTGCAGGTCAAAAAGTACTCAGATTGGGTAGTTGATGGAGAGTATGATTGGCCCACTACCTGTGCACTTTGTAATGTTGCACTTGAAACAGGAACTTCTCAAGCTACTAGATTGGGATGCTTGCGTATGTGAAACACCAACTACCTTTTCCCTTCTATGTGTTGTACATATGCTAATGGGCTTATTTTGTGCTTTTAACAGATCTCATCCACACGGAGTGCTTGGTTTCACATATTCAGAAATTTCCATCTCACACTGCACCGGCAGGATATGTGTGTCCTGCTTGTTCAACTCCTGTAAGACACTATGCAGTATTTGGAGTGATGCTATGCTTTTCTTATTAGTCTTATATTTTTTTTCTCGTGCATTTTGCTGAGGTTTGCTATATTCCATGGCCAAAATAGTATGAATTTTCTTATATGATGTAACTCAAAGGAATGCAGAATAAAAGCTGTCTTGTAGGAAATTCTAAATTTAACTAGCTAAGTTCTTTCCTTCTTGTATACAGATTTTTTAGTACTTACCCGAACTGCATCTTAGTTCCTTCACCTAGATGGTTACAAGATATCATAAACATGCTATGGTCTTCTCCAGTTTCCATTATCGATTACAAGTGTATTGTTGATTGTTCTGGACCAGAATTTTTGGTCTAGAACAAGCCTTATTCTGTTCTTTTAATGTCAGGTCCACTTCCATTTTGATGAAAGAGAGTTGGTGCTGAAGTATACTAGTTAATATTAAACAATGTGTAAAGGAGACGGGGAAAATATTACTCTTCTGCAAAATGTCATAGCATCTGATTTTCATTATCATTCTCATCTCTGCTAGCATGTCATTGTTGTTCTCTTCCTATTTATGCTCAAACACCTCTCTAGTTAAATGATACTGCACTTTGATCAGAATTTTATCAGATCATTCTCTCGTATGTTTGTCATGGAGGATTGGGGAACCAATCTTGTACCATATGCTTTTAGTCTTTGACTAGCTTACATCTTAGGACCTAGAATCAGATTGATATGATAGAGCTTTAGGTAGTTTTCGAGTTGTAGGTGTATTTTTCTTTCTTTTTTGATCAACTAATTTTTTTTGAGTTCATATTAGCTTCCTCATGCATTAACACCTGAGGTACTCTCTACATATAACAATGTTAGCTGTCAAGCCTTGTCAGTCATCCTTATTATCCAAGGGCCCGTTTGGTAACAGTTTAAGATCAAAGACTATTGAACTACTTTTATAAACTAGTATTTTTTAATCAAAATTGACCCTACAATAATTTGAAGTTCGAAAAACTAATTAATTTTTTTACAATAATTTAATTTAATGGCAGCGTAAAATAAATAATATTATTTTTTAAAAAAAAAAAAAATTAGGGCTGGTCCTGACTTTGACCCGTTATCAAATGGGCTCCAAGTTATGAAGTAAACTACTTTAAACAGCCTTTCTGTCGAGTGATTTGACTTAACATCCACCACCTTGTGATGGCCCCATATTCACATCAGACACCCAAAAGAAGCATTCATTCACATGAAAAATGACACCTGAACCTCCATAAGTTACCTATCACTCACATACTTCTATAATATTGAGACTTTTTAAAGAAGGAGAATTTTATCCTTTTTCTCAAATAGCATACTCTTTTGTGCAGATATGGCCACCTAAGAGCATCAAGGATACAGGTTCCCATCTTCATGCAAAACTGAAGGAAGCAATAATTCTGGTGGGAATCATCTTACTGTTGCTTAATCTATAGTTCAGTATGTTCTTTTTACCAATAATTTATGGCCATAATTTCTTATTTTTTGCCCAAACAAGAATGTAGCAAAAACTTAGCATATCCACAGTGATGACCTAATATTTCTTGCTCCTCTGCACTCTTCTATGGTACTACATCAATGGAATTATGTATGTATATGCCATGGATAAAAGTTAACTTTAACTTTCAATGGATGGATGCTGTTTGTTATTGATTATTGTCACACGAATTGTCTTCTTACTTTAACTTTCCTGGTTTTAATGCATTGCAACTTGTGAATGCACATATACATTGAGATTCTGTGAATTTTTTCTCTGCTTTAGCTGAGAGAGGGGAGAGAGAGAGGAGGGGGGCATCTCGGGCTTAAATCATCCCCATTTCAGTTGGTGCTCCAACTCTATCCATTTACAGAAACATTAGCTTTAGTTAAACTCTAGTTTATGTTAGCTATGGCGAAAATATCTTCTCAGAAATAGTTTAAGGTAATTGTTTTCTTCAATAAGATTTATTTTTCAGCTATTGTTGACTTTTATGAGGGGCAATCTTTAAGGGGAATTGCTTTTCCCTGAAGTCGTCGATTATTAGTTTTCGCAGGTCCATCATAACCAGTCAAATAGTGAGGAATAAACTTGTGGTGAAGTTTAGACAACGTTCTAAAGTTCCTTTCTTCTTGTTGACTAATTTTTTAATCTCCAGTATTATATGTTACTTTATTATATTTAAGGCCATGCCTCTACTTAAGGCTTAATTAAATGCCACTAGCTTCTGGAATGTTTGGATGGATACTTTTCTGCTCGTTACTCATAATAATGGTTATATGTCTTGAAACTAATCCATCTGTTGGTCATTTGATTGCAGAGCGGCTTGGAGAAAAACATATTTGGAAATCACCTGGTTTCTTTGCCTACTGCAGAGCCTCATCCCACTCCTCCTGCCTTTGCTTCCGATCCACTGGTCCATGCGCCTGATGTTGAAGATAAAGAGAAAACTACTGGTAATTCATATAGTTCTATCAACAATCCTAGCTCATCATCTGTATCTAGAGATGAAAGATATCCAATTGAGATGTACATATCAACTGCTGGAATGGCTTCTTCTAAACATCCAGAGACAGACATCATTGAAATAGATGACCCGGGTACAGGGAACCAGCTCATATCCGACCATGATCCCAGCATCATGAAAAGCAAGAGTCCTGTTGGTGTAAGTGATATCTTAGCAAATTATCGTCTTAATCTCAGTCAGTTCTTGGTTTGAAAAATCTTGCACATGAATGCCAACAGAAATGGATTTCTTGATTCTTTTGTTATTCATATCATTCAGCCTGGTGCTACAACAAGAAAGGGTTCCTATCAAGTTGATAGGCAAAGCTCTGAAGTTTCTTACTATGCTGATGATGAAGATGGTAGCCATAAGAAGTATACTAGGAGGGGTAACTTGCTAATTCTATTACTTTGGTCTGAAAACATTAGATATTGCTTTATAAGTTAAAATTGTATTTTTGAAGCTTGGTTGTGCGTGCTGATTCTTTAATGGATGGTGTGCCATGTTTGAAATTATCTAACTTACCTATCCTGACTGGCCTTTGGTTAATATGTTTGCTGAACTTTTCCAGAATAACATGCTTGGGTGATGTATCAATTAAATGGTGCAATTTCCTTATTGAAGTTTTTAAATTGCTAAGGAATTTTATGAATTGTTTGTTTGCAACTCCTATTGGTAATGTTGGAAGTTACAGTGACCTTTTAGAAATTACTGGGTATGCTGTTCTTTAACCTGAAAAATATCTTTTTTACAATATTTTGGGTCAACTAGATCTCTGCTGACAGTAGCCTAATGCAATAGTTTGCTTATGATGCATGATCAGTATAGGTCAATGTAAATGGCTTCAGTGTTGAGTTACAGAAATGGAATTGCTAGCTATAAACTAACAACATCGATTTATCTTAATGTAAGAAAAAACAGTATGTAGATCAAAGAACTGTGATTTAATAATGAAAGAGATACAACTTATATTTTCATTGATGTACATGCGAGTATATCATTTTGCTTTAAGTAAGCATATAATGGTACAGATTGAAATTGTGTGACAAGCACACTATGGAGTTACTGTTAGTTAACTGGATTTGTGGCCATGCTCTAGCTTGGAATATCACTAAAAGTTGTCATTTTCCTATTGTAGGCTCTTTCCATCACAAGTTTCTTAGAATGTTACTACCTTTTTGGTCAAATGCACTGCCAACTCTGCCAGTGACTGCACCGCCACGAAAAGATGGAATAAATAAGCCTGATGTTACAGAAGGGCGGTCACGGCAACAGAGATCATCTAGAATGGATCCTAGAAAAATCCTTCTTATCATGGCAATCGTGTGAGTTCTTTGGCTTTCTTCTCATTTATTTCCATTGATGCTTTCTGTAACTAAAAGCTTATTTTTGTGTTTTTGCTTACAAAAACATTGTCAACATGTTTTTGCAATAAAGGTACATCTTATCTATGGCCTGAAAAACAGGGCTGGTTTTAACTACACCTCTGACTCAATTAGTTCTCTTGAAAATTTTTGTATCTTACAAGTCAGATTAACTTTTTGCTTAAGATTAGATTACGAAGGGTTGGAATGCTAGGACAATCAGTGTTCTATTATCTTGGTTAAAAGAAATTCTGGATGGCTTGAAAGATATTATCTTGGTTAAAAGAAATTCTGGATGGCTTGAAAGACTTGATAGATCATTGTTTTGAGAGCCAAGTCAAAGTAGTCACCCTGTCAGCAAATCATTATCTCCTTTTTCGCTCTAAATAGTTGTCCAGTTGACTGGTAGCCTTACGTATGCATGTTGACTCCTTTAACAGGGGTCAGCTTTTGTGATGTTTTTCTGGCTCAGATATTTCCTTTCCTTGTTCTTGATGAAAGGCTATTCCATGATTAGTGAACTCGTCAATAGCTGCCTGTCATGCATTTTCCCATTATGATTTGTACAAAGTGATGGCTTTTGAGCTTTTTCAGCTATTGGCTTGGAATTTCTTTGAGTAGCTTACGGAGGAACATACTCAAGATTTTCGGATGTTTTTGGATGCCACATCATTCCATTTGCCGGTAACTTCAAAGAAAAAGTCTGTGAACACTAAACCAGAGTAGTGTCAAATGATTACATGCTTCATAAGCCCAATTTTCTTGCAAGTTTGATTTTAGTTCTAGTCACTGGTAGTGAATATGAAGAGTAGTAGTATTCACTAGTTAATGCTTTCATGTGTTCCCATCAGGAAAAAAGTGTAGTTTGATTTACGATTTCTTCTTGGTAGCTATATTCTCATTTTGCTTCATGAGTTCTAACTTCTGATCTGTCACTTATTGTAGTTTATGAGACTTAGTAAAAACTGTCTGAATGTCCTCACAATAACAATCTTGTATGCAGTGCATGCATGACCACGATGGGGGTTTTGTACTTCAGATTGGCTCAACGCAGTCTTGGTGGGGAAACCCTGCCGGAAGATCAGCCTTAGTGAAATCTGTTGAAGCTTTTTATCCTTGCTCAGTTTGTTTGACATTCTTTTTTCAAGCATAGATTCTGGGACAATACTGCTACCGAATATTCCGTACTTGTGAGATCCCTGTGAGGCTAAAGTTGAGACACAGCAAACAGTTATACTGCTTTTGAGAGTGCAGTAACTTCTTGATTACATGTGTATTAGTAGAGCAATATTAGTCATAAATTTAGCTCATTTTCCCTTTTTTCCATGCATTATCTTGCACCGATTACCACTAATCTTTTTGTGTTTGGGCTTCAATTTTGTGAGTTATAATCAGATAAAAAAATGAATGATCATGAGAATCTAAAGCCTGTGAATCATCTTTCTAATATATTTTGTTTTCCTAGTGCTATGACTTATGTTGGTAGAGATTGATGGTGGTGAGCTTGATTGTAGTACGTTTGTTGGTTCTGCGTCCTTTTTAGTTGGTGTCAAACCATTATAATCAAGAACTTAATTGTTTTCTATGAGTAGTACCTAACTTTACACTGACACAAAAATAATAGCAAGCTTTGTAGATGAACATTAATTCCAGGGAAACAATCTCTAGCAGACGCTGTGATTTGCACTAAAAAAAGTTTGTTTATGACCTAGGTGACCTAGAGATTGGTTGTAGAGAAAAATTAGTATTGATTTAAAATTGTTTGACTTGCATCTTTGGAAGCTTTATTTTGTGATTCTGGATTCAGGTCAACACCCATTTGCTTATTTGATGTGAAAATCACATTCATTGACTCATTCATTGACTCAACTGTCATGTGCTTGGTTTACTCTTCTTGAAGGGAAAAACATCACTATTCGCACCGTCTAGTTTTGACTTTCTTCTTTCTCTTTTTTTTTCTTAAATAATTTGCTTATTAGGTTTGTTGAAGTGTCTCTCTCAACAGTAATTACATGAGTGAATCTTGATGTTTTGTATTTTCTTCTTTTGGTTTTGTCAGAGAAAATTTTCTTTCCAATTAGCTCATACCGTTAATTATTATTTTTTTTTCCGTTTCAGCCGCTATGAAAATTATGACAAGTATTACCAGTGTCGTGTGTTCATTTTTTTTTCAAAATCCCAAAGCACTATTCGCTTTGAGATTCGTGTTAGAAAGTGACTTTGGCTTGGAGAGAAACAATTTGTTTTCCTCTTTCTTTTTGCTTGATGCCGTCCTCCGACCCGAATCTCCATTTTTATATCTTCTTCTCTGCCCTACTCGTCTCCTTCTCCTCCAACGAATCACTTCAAATTTTATTTTCGAGTATAGAATCTATTCCCGATGGTGCCGGTGGCCATAGTCGTAGTGCTGGTGGTAGCTATTGTCCTCACCGCTATCACTACCGTTTTTATAGTCGATATTACAATTACCATTATCGCCACGGCTGTTATTTTCCTCTAGTTTTTTTCATACTACCGCTTTTTTACTTGTCTTAAGTGTTAAAAAAAAAAGCTTGTTTAGAAAGATATCAAACTAATTTGCAAAAATAGACGTTTTTAATGCATATCATAACAAAAATAATACAATTAAAGAGAAAATAGCGAAGATTGAACACTAATTATGTGCAATTATAACTAAACATATGCAATTTTAAATTAAAAAATACCAAAAATTGTAACTCCGAACTGTAATACGTTTAAAATGAAATAGAACAACTTGTAAGTTGGAAAACATAAAATATAAGATAAAAGAAATAAACTATTGTTATCATTACTATTCTCCCCACGCTTACCAACAGTTCAGCCATCATCCTTACTATATGCCCCCTTTCTCCTCCGCTTTTTGCCATCATTTTTATCATTATCTTCGCTACAGTTATTATTGTTCTTGTTGTCATGGTTATTATTATTCGGCCAAATTTCTATCTGAAATTTTATTCGTGATGACGTCAAGGGTTGCCCACCTCAGCTCGCCAAACTCGCATAAGTCCATAAGAATATAGAGGAGAAAAAAAGTACAACAACCTTATCAATTTTTTATTACTCACATAAAAGAAATATAACTTTAATGCGGAGTGACACTACAAGTCTCTCTACCTGTGTGTGTCTCAGATCAATAGACCCCCTAGTTTATTTATAATACACATACTTGGCTGTAAGCTACTCATGGAGATCATGGAGAACTTGCTCCCACAATGTTCTCCCTGCAGTCCACCTGTTGGAGATCATAGAAAATATTTTCCACAATATTCCCCCTGCAGTCCAGCTATTGGAGGTCATGGAGAACAATTTCCACAATATTCTCCCTGCAGTCCACCTGTTGGGATCGTGGAAAACATGATCCACAATATTTTCCCTGCAGTTTCCTTGACTCCCTCCAGTTGCAGTCACCTGTTCCATAAACTCTTAATTGCCTCTTTGCTGGTCACATATCCCTTGACAGTTGCAGTTTTGATTTTTCAGCCTACAACCATGTGTTTTCAGTTTGCAGCGCCAAGTGTCTAAGCTGTTCACATGCTCATGCAACTCACTTTAACCAACCTATCCTGCTGCTCACTCTGCAAGGCTGTTTGGGCTGTTCGGACCTCCATTCGAACATGTGACTCCATCACTTGTTACTATATGTGCTGCCCACGTACACATGTGTTGGAGGCAATCTGTCACCTTACATGATCACGTGCTCCCACACATGATATTCCTTGTAGTGGCACTGACCACCACAATTGATTATTTCCTCATATGTGTGTTGTGAGGGGAAAAATTTTTATGCTTTGGAAGAAGTAGGAGATGGCAAAGGTGCAGGGGAAAAAGACGGAGCGGAGATAGAGACCACGTTGCGGGTTGAAGAAAAAAAATATATGGCAAAGACGAAAGATATGGGAAAAAACTTGCCATCAGTAGGCAAAATGGACCTTTTCTTCGTGTGGGCGCCAGGACATACTATCGAAGAACTAAAAGAGAATTTGCAAATTTTACCGAGCTGGTTGAAAATTTGAAAATGTTTGGGACTTGATTGAAAATTTTCCTAATTTTGATTTTAAGCACGACATATAAGATGACGTGTCACTCTCCGATCAGCTGTGCAGCTGAAGGTTGAAAGTTGAAACCCGAACCCCAACCAAAAAAAGAGATTTGCAGACGAGTCTTGTATTGACTTTTAAGAAAAAAAAAATCTAGTCCTTCTTTTTTAATTTATAATAATATCATGAGCAGTTATGTGACGATTTTCTAGATTTAAAATTTATCGATTTTAATCGAGAGTGTAATAAAATTATTTCAGAAATTATTTTTTTATATATTTGAGTTATAAAATATCTAAAATTGTCGATTTTGATGACGTTGAAACTTAAAATCTCGATAAATGTGATTACGCGAGGGCTAAACTTGATTATCGTATCGTGCTATAATTAACCCTAATCATCCAACTGTTGGATAATTAGGGTTAAGTGAAGCTTTTATATAATGTGGTTTTGTTGGTTCCTTGATGCTGTTCGTTCCGGTTAACGTTAAGGTCGCGGATTAGATCGTATATTTGCAGATTTAAGATTTATCTATTTATCTGAATCGTAGATTTGCATGTGAGAAATTACTGAAAATTAAAAAATAGTTCTCTGACGAGCTGAGATCCGAGAAGCTTCTCTAATATGAATAAAAGCAAAAATAAAGAACTTTTGGCCCTAATGAAACTCCAATCAACGCTAAAATAAATAAATAAAAAAATGGAATAATGCACTTATATTTTAAGCCAACCGCGTTTTTAAGTGTTCTTTCGAGTTGATTTAATAAGTTGAACGCGGACGTAGGGTTCAACGCTGATGATTTAGTTACGTACTATTTGGATGTATTATTAATACGGAAATACGTGTATAAAATACTCGGTATAAAAATTATAGGGTAATGAGGTAGTATACGCTGCTACGCGAGGACATTGAGATACTTCAGTAATTTCTGAAGTTTTTTTTGTGTTTCTTATTGGTAGTAAATTCTAAATGAAAATAAATATATTATTATTATTATTATTATTATTATTATTATTTTGAGTAGAGATGTTTCTTGGGATTTCTTGCGAACGAGCAACTTTTTGGAAAAAGAAAATTCTTAAATTGGACGAAAAAAAATGCATGATTTGCATGCAGGAGCCAGCTCATGGAATTATGTCTCCCAATTCCCACAATCGTGCAAGCAGGCCAACACCAGATCGACATCAACTTCAATGCCAATATATACCAAAATAATAATTAAATAAGAATTTTAAAATTAAACAAAAAGACTCTAGCCCGCACGGTTGATTTGCAGATAATTAAAAAAATAATGAAAACAAAAATTGAGGGAGGATCGCAGAAACCGGTCCGCGAAAATCGCCAGCATCTTTGATATTAACTTTAATCCTATTACATTCGCTCAAATAAAAAAAAAATAAAATAAAATTGCAGCTTAAGATCTTAGTAATGCATTTTTAGGGTTCGTTCGTGCATTATATCTAATCTCAAAATCTTTCTCATTATTTTCATCCCCAATGTAATTAGATGCTAAATGTGTATTAATCTTGTTAAATTAGGGCAATCCAATGTCTAATCTCAAAATCTTAGTCTTTGTGAGGCAAATGCAAGGTAGTAATTAGAAGAGTAGTTAGGCGTACATTCCCCATGGCAGGAGACAAGCATCCGAGTCTGCGGATGCTTTGTCTCTCGAACAAATAACCTTATCAATCCTAAGAACCCCTCTCCACGATCATCTTCTTCTTCTTTATTCTCTATCCTCACCAACAAAATTCCCTTTCATCTCCCTCTAACCAATATTATATTACTATATCGAACCCCACGTTCTCTAATCACTCTCTAATCTCATCTTAATCGCTCTCCAAATGATTAGCTCTCCCTCCCTTGGACTCGCTCCGTGCATCTATCTTCCGCCATTTTTCTAATGAATCATTGCCTGAGTTCGGGTCCTCGCTGAGTTGTCCAGTCCGGAGTTCGTTCGTTAGAGTGCCCAAGTCAACTCCTCTGTTGCTCTGCTCAGCTATTTAACTTCCGATCGTTGTTCGAAGTGATTGCCTTCCTCACAACGAGAATCGACCAAATGGAGAGCAGCTTAAGCTTCCTCGACTCGATGATGTACTCCGAGGAGCCTGACGTCATGTCTGAGTTTCTTGGCGCTTGTCCAAGCTCCGGTGATGATCTCGGCTTGTCGTTTTGGTCAGACAATCTCCAGTTTGATCAGTACTGCTTGTGCCCGCAATGGGCTCCGAGTTGCGAAGTCTACTTCAGCGATGGCTTCCCGAATTCGAGTTCAATGGAGTATCTTTTGGCAGAAGAGCAATTTGCCACCGGCGGTGGTTCCGGCGACCACAGTATGAAGCTATCCGAGGACACTGCGCTCCAAGGTCAACAGCAGCGAGAGCTGGAGAGGAACCTTGATGTCTCTACAGAAAGTTCACCAATGAAAAGATCCCGGGCTTCTGCGGTAAATAGGCGGAAACATTCTTGTTTTTGTACGTTTGGAATCGTATTTTCAAGTCATCTCACTTCGCGAGGTTCGAATGCAGGCGAAGAGGAGTACGAAGAGAAGGCGAAAAAGTTTGGATGTTAACAACGAGAACGACAATGACGTTGTAAACGGGCAGAGTTCGAGCTGTCATAGCTTAGAGGAGGACTCCAATGTGTCCCCAGAGCTCGGACAAGGAGGCGGTGGTGCAAGTCCGAGAATGAAAGGGCCGGAGGGGGCAAACTTGAACGGAAAAACGGGAGCCAGCCGGGGAGCGGCGACCGATCCACAGAGCCTTTACGCAAGAGTAATAGAGAAATATGTTCTTTGGGTTTGAATCTCTTGTTGCAAGGTTTTGATGCAAAATGGTATTTTGAAAACAGAAAAGGAGGGGAAAGATCAATGAGAGGCTGAGGATACTTCAGAACCTCGTGCCTAATGGAACCAAGGTGACGTTTCAGAATGATTTGGAGTTGGTGAACTTTCAAGGTGTTTTGTGTAAAATGGTTTTTGGACTCAATACTTGTTTTGCTTGGCAGGTGGATATTAGCACGATGCTCGAAGAAGCTGTTCGATATGTGAAGTTTCTGCAGCTCCAAATCAAGGTATGTATCATCTCATGATGCAAAATTTTCACTATATAAGGGGGTCTTTTTGCATGTGTTTTTCACTTTAAATGCTATAATTTTGTACTATTTTTCTCTTGGTTTTTTATCTTCTAGCTCTTAAGCTCGGATGAGTTGTGGATGTATGCTCCAATAGCTTACAATGGGATGAACATTGGCCTCGATCTAATGATCTCTCCACAAAAACAATGACGCTTGGGGCTATATGTTGTTGCTAACATGAAAGGGTTGAAGCTGAGATTTTTGTTTTTGATATATATATATATATATTCCTAAATATTCCTAATTATGTATGTTAATTTTTTTGATGAATATAGCTACATTGTAATGGATTTATTCCAATAAAGCTGTTACGAGATCTGATTCGTTTGGTCTCTGCATTGCTCCGGTAAAACATTTGGTTGGGCTTTTTTGGCATTAATCCCCCCGTGATTTGACCAATTTGCATACGAATCCGTTTGGATCGAGCTCAACAATATGATCAACGCGCTAATCCGGAATTCATCCGAATACTATCCATCCATCATAATTATATCTCATCCGAATACTACAGTAAAAAATATGCAAGTAATTGAATGTGACCAACGAGACGGTGATGTTTTTGAATGCTTATAGTGCACAACAGAGCTTGCTCACCAACACCAAATCAATGCAGCCAAAGTCGAGATATGACTGCTTTGTCGAAGCGCTCGTTGATTTTTTTTTACCCTATTTGCTATTTCCATAAAAATATTATTCTACTCCTGGGGTGGTATTTCTAGGAAGCAGGGTATACACTGTTACGCGCGGAATGTCCCTTCCATGTATCGTGTGCTATTATTTTTTTATATTTGTCTCAAGAGCATTTCAACAAACATATTAAGAGCAATAAGTAAATGCTCTGCTAAATCGAGAAGATATGCACTAAAAGCTTGTCGATAATGGAGGGTAGTCTTCGATGAAGCGTGCCTGTCACTGCTGAGCTTCATGGATCGTGTCATCGCCGTAAAGGACACCGACAATTTTATTTGAAACCAAGCTCATCGCGGCTACCTTCTGCCGCTTTGCCATCTCTCATATTGATGTTGCTGTGAGTTTTTTTTTTTATTTTTTTTATTTTTTTTATTTTCTTTCTAATCACCGGGGCCACCTAAACTACTGAATCTCTTTTTTAGCTTTATGGTACGCATTAATTAAGTTGAAAGTAAAATTTTAAGTTTCCATTTTAAAATTAATTTCACAACTATCAAAATTGATCTTTCTTAGTTATTTTGGACTCATTTCGATTTTAATTAAATTATTTTTTAAATTTTTAATTAAATTTAATTTTAAAATTAAAAAAATTTGAAAATGGAAAAAAAAATATATACAATAAAAATATTAGATAAATTTTTTTGATAAAAGAACTTAAAATATGAAAGAAAAAAAGTAGAATCCAAATCAAAACCTTAATTATTAAACTAATATTTTTTATAATATAAATATAATATATAAATATAAATACTATACTTTTTAAAATTCAAATTAAAAATACATAATAAAATATTTTAATTTCAGCTAAAATTGAAAACCGTCGTTGAGAGCTGCTGAGAAGATGTGGCGGCGCTCACCATTGACGACCTCACCAGAGGTGGATTCGTCAGCCTTTGACAGAGAAAAATTTTCCTTTTGTGGTGATGAACCGCCAAAAAAATCTAAACAAATTTAGTCAATACGAGAATGAGCATTTTTGATGTTTTACTATGGAAATCACGTCAAATGCAAAAAACTATTGTCAGGATGAGAATTGAACGAGGGGCTGATCAAGAAATACAATTAGAATAAAGGTTGAACATAAAAGAAAAAAACTGGTGGAGGGGCTAAAAGCAAATTTTCCTTTGAAAATAAAACTGCATATGCCAGATTGAAAATTGAATAAGAATAACGAAATCTCAATGACAACTCAATGTTCTCTTTTGTTTGCTTGTAAAAATTTTTTTTAAAAAAAAAAAAAAAAAACAAGAGCCCTGCCCTCGATTCCCAATAAGCAAATAAATGTAATTTTAGTTTGTCATTTGCTGAGCTTTTGTGAATTGTCTGATACGTTGAGAGCTAAATCTCTATATTTGATTGATAGTTTTCAGAAAATTTATATATATTTTTATAGAATCATGATAATTTTTTAAATGCGTAAGTGTGCATTAAAATTTCGGCACTATTTGGTTTTGTATTAAGATGAAGCTTAAACTCAAAATAAAAATTAAAATATAAAAAAATAATTTGATCAAATTTTTGGTATTTAGATACTAATTTGGTTAGTGAATGATTTAAAATTTTTTTAATCTTTATATCATTAAATATATTATTTATTAAAATTTAAATAAATAGCTATAAGGATAGTATGATAATTTTTTTTTTAAAATAATATAAAATTAATTTGATAATATTTTTAATATTTAAATAGTAGGCTAATTAGAATGATTTTGATTTCGAACCAAACTTACCTTTAGCACCAAACATACGCATCGTCACACGCAATAGCTACCATAACAGTCAGACTATCAAGAAAAAGGGGTTCAAAAAATACTTGTATAAATCATATTCAATAATAAATATAATTTGGGCTTAAAATAAAAATAGAAATACTCATGCGAATAAATTAAATTATTATAAAAAATATATCCTAAATTCAATCAAGAGCGCGGGCATTCCCTCGAGAAGTTGCCCAATGAAAATCATACTGTTCGAACTTCGAAGGACGGATCCCAACGCCGCAATTGCCTTTCTACTTGAATCTCCCTGATTTACTCCCTGATAGTAAATCAGGCGAATCTGCTTTGTAGATGGCTTCAAAAGGCCATCAAGGATCTGTTTTGGAGGAGATTTGTGAACAGATGGATGCAAAAGGCCTCCTCAAACACATTTCAGAAAATCGAAGAAACCTAGCGACCCAACGCAAGGAACTTTCTGTAGCGTTGAAAATTGCAACTGAACTAGCCCACTCGGTGCTGGATGCCTTGGAAGGCTTTTAACCTCCAAAGGCAATTGCTGATCAATGGAAGATACAAATGCTTCCAATGGCAATCCATTCGAAGCACAAGCTTTCTTGCAGCCTCTTGCAACATTTATGAAACTTTGCGAGATCATTCCTGCAGTCTCTCATCTCAGGCAGACACCTGAGATCTGCCCATCTTTTGGGTTAACATATAAAATACCAGGTTGGAATGATGCGATTGGGCCCGGAAACTCTAGTAACCCTTCCCATTTTTGTATTATCTCATTTCTGAATCTACAGCCATAGTTTCCTTCTTGAAAATTGCTGCCAAAATCATCAAGTATAGATACTAAGTCACTATCAGATAGTTGACGTTGAGGTGCACAATCATCTAGCAAGCGGTAGGAGCCCAGGATAGCTGTGAGGGGTAGATTGGTAGTCACCCTTCCATACTTGTTATGTTGATTTTTCTGGTTACTTACAGGCGTGGTTGAAACTTTGGCGAGCGCTGGGAAACAAATTGATGCTGTTCATTTTGCACACGATCTTTTCTTCGGTGTCACTATTGAAGGCATACTTGAACCACTCTGGGCAAAATGTTCAGGAAAAAATGGAAACACGTATCAGGTGTATCCAAGAATACAAGCTACAATCAGAATACTCAAATTGACCTTTGCAGATGCTGGTGGCTGAGCTCGAGAAGGCCAAAGCCACCAAGAAAAGGACACCTGAAGCTGCAAAGTTCCGGGATAAGAAACCTCGAGGAAATGCCACTTATGCTCCTCGCATATATGCTGTTACTGTTGACTTCAAGCAGCCACCACTGCCACAGCCATCAACCTCTGATGAGAGGAGGATTTACCACGGGGTCCAGGAAAGATATCCATATGCCGCACCAGCTGCTCATGAAGCTCCCAGTCACGCAGCATATGGACACCAAGACAGTGTACCGAGACAACATCATTACTCTGTTGAGAGAGCTTCTCCCACTTCATATGGTGCTTCTTCAAATTATTGAAGTTATGCAGGCTCTGGTGCTCGGACAGCTTGCCCAAGACAAAAGCTATTTGAGTTCTTGTTTACAGGGAGGATCAAGCTAAGCAACAAAGAGTTACACTGGCTCCGGCTATCCAATTGCAACACGTATAAGACCATCCTCTGTATTCAACTTGGAAGCAATATTCTGTTGCTACAACATTGGAAAAGAAGATACACTTATGAAGAAAGAGGTCATCGGTTGTGCTGCACTTGAATTAGCAATTAGTCACTCGCTAGATAACTTGGCCAAATGGCACCAAAGAGCCAAAACTTAATTTCTCTTATAACACGTCACTAATTTTTACCAAGCATAAGACCATACTATTGACTGAGTAGAACTATAGCCAATCTTCTCAGCAATGTAGTGTAGATAATTTCTTTAGTTTCCTGTGCCCAGGAATCTTTTGTAGACTGCCAATGGAAGGTCAATAGCTAGAGTGCCTCTCCAAACAATGAGATACATAACAAAAGTCACATATACAATTATTGCAACACATGCAATAGAACCAAACAATACCCCGTGCACTTCTGAAGAGAAAAATTCCAGCAAAAGGTATCCATTGATAATAATAAGAAGCACAGCAATAGTCCATGTAACAATCTACGTGGAAAAAAACAAGTGGATGAAAATGAGATGTTTGAAGCGAGCCTCTTTAAGTGGATGCGCATTTCAAAAACAATAGCAATTTCAGCTGATAAAATTTGTACTATAGGTCCAAAGAACTAAACATGTATGCATATCAAATATTAAATATGAAGAAAAAAATTAGTGTACTAATTGGTCACAAGAAAAAGTTGAGTAATATTAAGATGCAATATCCATATCAAATCATAACTCATGCAAAATGGTAGTAGGTTTCAAGATTTTGTTTTAATCAATGATCAAATTGACAATCAATCCAAAACTTGCCCTAAACTTCATTGGATCCTTGTCGGACATCTATATACTGCCTAAGTTTTAATGCTGGAAAAAGACAAATGACTTGAATTATTTTCAAGCACAATCAAGATCCAATTGAGAACAACCATCTCTCATTATTCTGAGTAGAAAGAAATTGTCTTTTTATTTATACCACATCATGAACATAGAACTTTCAAATAATTTAGTAGGTGAAAAATACCGAGCAGTCAACTCTTCAACTATGTATGAAGAAAGTAGTAGAGTTATCCATATCTAGGTAATTCAGTCTCTAGAAGTTCAAACTTCATCAAACTTATCTTAGTTCAAGTAGGTTCTTTGTTCTATTAAAGACTCCACAATTTTTCAAGGTTTCATTCATGCCAATTT
Source organism: Trichopus zeylanicus subsp. travancoricus (assembly GCA_005019695.1). NCBI lineage: Eukaryota > Viridiplantae > Streptophyta > Magnoliopsida > Dioscoreales > Dioscoreaceae > Trichopus > Trichopus zeylanicus. Next base: position 155,184 of record RXID01015079.1, read on the forward strand.
AGTGTTCTTTGGTTGGAGGAAATGACACTTAAGAAAATTCAGGAATATATTCCAAGAATGTAATTGGCATGGTTAAACAAAAAAGAATAAAGCAAGTATAGAGAAGGAATCGTGTGGGGTAAGAGACATGTAGAGCCACAAAAGAATTAGTTTGGATCCAGATTTTGAGGAGCTTACTTTGGCGACATGGCCGATCTTAAAAGTTCCCATTACTTCTTCTTTAGACACCAAAGTGAGCAGCGGAATGAGTGCAAATGGTATCTGAACTGACTGAAGCACATTAAGCCACTCATTTAAAACATCTAGTGCAGCATTCGAAGTATCAAAAAAGAGAGCTACAATTATCGTTGGCACAATTGCAAAGCTTCTCGTGATGAATGCCCTGACTGACTTCCTGAGACGAAGATTGAGAAATCCCCCCATAATAAACTGTCCAGCGTAAGTACCAGTTATTGTGCTGCTTTGACCAGCAGCTAACAACCCAATTCCCCATATATAAAGAAGTGGAAATAACCCTCCTCCATACTTACTCTGTAGGTATTGTCCTGCATTCTCCAGACCTATGTTCTTAGCTTCGTTACTGCCGAAGAAACCCTTTGCAAAAACTGTAGTGACAAACAAGTTGATGGTGAACGAGACAACAAGAGCAATTGTTGATTCGATGGTATAATAGTTGAGTGCTTCTTGAACACGGTTTTTCTTAGTGATATCAACTTTCCTCGACTGTACAAGGGCAGAATGCAAGAACACATTGTGGGGCATAATGACACAACCAACAAGTCCAACAGCCTGTCTAATTGTTTTTGAGCTCAGTCTTGGAACCAAGAGACCTGAGAAGGAGACGATGAAATTAACAATTGATTGGTAAAGTTAAAGCAGAATCAACTGTACAGTTACAGAAAGATACGAATTCATTAATTAAAAAAATATACCTACCGAGTAGGAGCTGTTTTCCACTAGGCTTGGCATCACCAAACATCCAAGCAAAGGAAAATGCCATTGTTGAAATGAGAACCCCCAAAACAGCTTCTAATTTCCTCACACCATAATTCTCAAAGAATAAAAAAATGAAACTGCAAAAAAAAAACATCATATCATTATACCCATAATATAAAGTAAACATCCATTATTCCTAACTTCCAGTAGGATAATAATAGTTACTGGAGTGATGCATTTGATAATTTTCCACAAATATTTTTTTTAAGCTAACAATTTTAAGCATTTTGGATGAAGACTATATGTTACTTTGGATGAGAAAAAATTTCATCATCTTCCTGAGTTTTAGTCAATGGTACAAAAAGGCGGAATGCAACAGAAAAATAATCCAGTTTGGCCAAACAGCCACAGGGCAAGGGAATCCAATCACAAAAAAAAAAAAAAAAAAACAAACTTTTCCAACATTTAGAAACACAATTCACTCAAATAGATCCAAAAAATCGTAAATTCTCTCATAGGCACTCACCAATCCAAGGCGGTTATGACAACCCCAGCCCAAAGCGGCAGCCTCCCATTGCTCAAGATCTTAATCGCAATAGCGCTTCCAATCACCTCCTGTATATCCGCCCCAATGAGCGCCATCTCCGACATGAACCACAGCGAGATCCCTGCCCAGCCCTCATACTCTTCCCTGCACAACTCCGCCAAGTGCTTCCCCGTGGCGACCCCGAGCCGCGCCGACAGCAATTGAATCAAAAGCCCCATCCCCGAGGCCCAGAGCAGCAGCCAGAGCAGCGAGTACCCCGCGGCGGCGCCGGCCTGGAGGTCCCCTTCCAAATTCCCGGGGTCGAGGAACGCGATGCTTATCAGGAAGCCAGGCCCGGTGAAGATCCAGAGCCTGCGCCAAGAGAAAGCGGGCACAGCGTCGTCTTCTTCGGAGGAGGAAGGTATCGGGATCTTGACGGGGAGGTCTTCATCGCCGACGAGGGTCGGGGGAGGGAGGAGGAGGGAGGATTCATCGTCGGCGGGAGGCAGGGGGAAGAGGGGCAGATTGGTCTTTTTCTCACTGGAGGAGGAGAGATCCAGGGGAGTCATGGGGCAGGAGGGCAGGTGGGGTTTGGGTAGGAATGCCGTTGGTACGGTGGCTTTCGCTATACAATGTACGGGGTTTCGGTTGGGATCGGGGATTCAGTGGTTGCCGTAGGATGGGACGTTGATGGCACGTGAGGTTGGATGGTCTCGAGGAAGACTCGTGTTTTTTTGGGATTAATTACATATTTTTAAATTTTTTTTACCGAATTATATTTTTAAAAATTTAAAAAATTGTATATAAAATTTAATATTTTTTCAAATTATATTGTTATTTTTAAAATTTTAAAATTTATATATACCTTTTTAAAATCTTACTATATTGTATATTTTTATTTCAAACTAAAAAAATTATATGAGTTATTAGATATTATAAAATTTTTACTGGTGTAGATTTACATTTAGAATTAATATGTTAATGTTGAATAAAAAGATAAAAATATCCTTAATCTAGTTAGATGAATTTTTGGTGGATATTGCAAAAAAATTTCTTATTTTTTTGATAGATTTATCTCATATTAAATTTTAACTTGAGATATATAAAATAATAATTTTTTTAGCATGGTTTGAATTTGTTTTAATCTATCTCGAATTAAATTTTAATTTAATATATAAAATAACAATTTTGCCTATGATATGATTTAAATATGTTTTCAATCCAATTTAAAGTAAAAATAGGATTCAATTTATACCAAATATGAAACACAATATGAACTAGATTTATGATTTATTTTTTACTTATATTCTCTATTATGTAACTTTAATTATGTCATGTGTATTTTTATCCTTTTGTTTTAGTCTAAACAATATTAAACAATATATATTTTTGAATATTTCTAATTATAATAGTAAATCTATATTCGAAATTTTTTTTACAATATATCCACTAATTCAAAGAAAATATATAATTTTTAAAATTTTGGAAGATAAATATACAATTTAATAGTTATTTGTAATTTTTAATTTTTTTTAAAAAATATAATTTAAGAAATTTTTAAGAAATTTTACGTAATTTTTAAGCTTTTAAGAAATTTTATATTTTGACAAAATTTTAATATATTATATGTAATTAACTTTTTTGTTTTTTGTGAGTTATTTATTTACTCACTGAAATAAGAAAAAAAGAAAAGAAATTATTCTCTTTTTGCATCATTGTTCCTCAACGCTAAAAATGGTCATTACAATAAATCTTAATTATTTTTAACAAATCACTAGTTAATTCGAAGTATTCAATTCATAATCTCTCACCATAAACTCAATGTTTTTTATATAATAAAAGGTTCGAATAGACCTAATTGGATGGTCTACCTCATGATTAATCATTTTGACTCACCGATCTAATTCTAGTCAAATTAGTACACTAAAAAACTTTTAAATTAGGAATTATACGAAGAAAAAGGAAAAATCAATTTAGAGAAGACTATAATTACAAAATAGAGAAAGGAGAATGTTAATTCAAAAACTATGCATGCTTGTTGTGAAACTTTAAAATTTTTAAATTTTTTATAGTATTGAATTTAAAATTATGATAATATGTTTATTTTATATAATATATAAATTTTGAAGTCTGGTATATTATTTTGTTAGACTTATAAATTTTATATTTATAAATTTATATTTTGTTAAAATATAAAATCTAATATGTAAATCCACGTCCTAAATCTTAGACATCATTTGATAAGAGATTAGAATCAAAATTAAAATTAAAATTAATAAATTATTTTTATAAACTAATATATTTTTATCAAAATTAATCCTCAAATAATGTAAAATTTGGAAGCGGAGGAAGTGAAATTCCATTCGCCCGCGATTCCGAAAAGAGAACAGCGCAGGTGCTTCGCGAGATGGCGGGCAGCGGCGACGGCGGGGAGGGATGGAGAAAAGACGAGAGAGAGCTCATGGCGGCGGGGGCCGAGCTGCTCCCCGACGGCCGCTGCGGTTTATGCCTCAAGGGCCGGTACATCGAGTCCTCCAAGCGGTCCATACTCAGCTCATCCGCGCTGCAACAGTCATTGCGCTATCTCTCATTTTCATCCAAAATTTGGTTTTTGAGTTTATTAACTACTTCGATTCTGAAGACCTCGTTTTTTTTCGGGAATTTTCGTTTGCGGATGATGAGGAATTAGGTTAAAATTTTGAATTTGAGAGGGTTAGTTGCGAAATTAGTTAATTTTCATTCCATCCAAGTGTTGCAGGGTCTCTTTAGGGCTTCTTGTTGCTTGCTAGAAAGTTTAGTCCTGCTTAACTTCACCGAGGGCCTAGTGATGACGGCGAGGTTTTTCCATAATTTATGGCTGATGTTGAATTATAATAAACGTTGATCTTGGCTAACTCCATTCCTAGCCGCTTGAAGAGAAATGTCAAATGTCTGTGATTCAGATTTTTATGGGTCTTCTTGTGATCACAACAAGGGTCTGCATCCAGTTCTGGTGTTAAGTAGGAGCATGGCTCGTGCTTCGTAAAATATCAGTGTTTATCTGCAATAACTACAAGAGAATCCTCAGCAAAGTATTGGAGAGTATTTTCTGCAATAAGTACAAGAGAATTCACTATGTTTTCTAGAAGTTTGTAAATCATTTAAACTCGGTCTGGCATTCTTTGGTTATTTGATTTCTAGTCAGGCTAGGATGCACACGGTTTTTGGTTTGACTAATGGTCATCAATTTTTAGAACAAATTGTGTCCGTTGTGCAAATTTTTGATTCCACAATGTATAATTCTATTCAAGATTGTACTTTGATGGTTTGTTCTTTTTGTGCAGGTGGGAGCAAAAGCTTGGAACATCACACTTACCAGAGTGGTTTTTGGAGACAGTTCACTAACCCTTTTACATCTCGAAAGTGGAATTAAAATTCACTTTAATGCACTTGATGGTCTGAAGGGATGGAAACAAGAGGCATTGCCACCAGTTGAAGTTCCAGCAGCAGAAAAATGGAAATTCAGGAGGTAGATTCCAGCTTTTCTTCAAATAGTAAACTTTCATTAGGCAGTATCTCACTTTTGCTTAACTATCTTGCAGCAAACCTTCCCAGCAAATGATACTTGATTATGACTACACATTCACAACACCATATTGTGGTAGTGAGGAACTCGTGCCAAATCCACAAAAGGTTTGCTACTGCAAATTTCTTATTTACTTGTTTTCAATTTAATGCATTTCATTATTTTTTTTTGAAGTTGATCGTTTGACCTTGCAAGATGAGGTTAGTTGAATCAAGAGTTTGGAGCTTGTAAATAGAGAAAAAAAAGAAGAAAAGTGTTAGGTGGTTATCATATTCATATGTTGAATTTGGGATGGACTGAACAAACCAATAGTTTAGGCTATCATCACCTTCAGAGGTGAGAATAGAAAGCAAGGTTAACGTGCCTCATCTTTGCCTAAGGCTTGGCATGGAGTTTATTGACATTATCGCTGGTTTCTATGGTCAGAAGTTCTTGGATTGAGCTCTTATTTTGGTAGACAAATGGGCAATTAGGCAACCTAAGGGGATTTAGGATGTCTGAAGTCTTTCAAGATTGCTTGATGTTGTTATTTAGATATTGTAATGTTTGAGTCCTGCTGTCGCTTTAACTTTAGTTCTGTTGGTTTTCCCACCTCAGCTAGAAATTGAAACTGAGAAAAAATTAGGGTTTTTAGATAATGATGAGGGACAACTTGGGAGCTTGTTCTAAGTCACTCGCTTTTCTTATTTGGAATAGTTGAACGTACATGCTTTTTCGGGCTCCTACTTCACTTTTATTTGACTCTTACTTAGACTCAAAACTCTGTTTGGGTATTAGGCTTTAATATTAACCCGATCATATAAAGGTTTTGGGTTATAAGGAACGTGGAGCATTGTGGCATCTGGAGAACACTTTCTAATACAACCTTGCTATGTATTGCTCGGCTCATATAGGGACTAAGTCCTAAAATTGGACAACAAATATTATATGTGTCTAGCTTATCTTTGGTTATATTCAGTTTATTTGATTGTAAACCTTTGGTGAAAAAATATGTTAGTTGGTCTTCTATTCTCAATTAGCTTAACTTGATTTGTTGATTCTGAAATTTCTTTCCGATGAAATTTTGTTTGGTTCTTTAATGAAAGACTGGGTTGTTTGAAATATGAAGTGTTGGTTGGTTGTTACAAAATAATATTGTTGGCTTTCTAATTAGGAATTCTAACTCTAGTAACACAGTTCTCAGTTACAATACTTCACATGTTGTACATTGCTATTGTTCGATACTCAGCTTCAACATTTGATCTAGCCACTATATTTTGCTTTTTTACTCTTCCTTGCCACTAGATTACTATTAAGTTGTACGCATATTCATGTGGTTGATCTTCTATCATTTGGTGAACGAATCCAATCAATATTTGAGCATGTTATTAGTTTCAAAGTTACACTGGCTTTATATCATAACCTTAAATCAAATTTTTTCTTAAGATATTTGAAGGTTTAATATATTGATTGTGTATGAGGTTTTTTTGAACTTTGCATAAATTAACTTATCAAAATTACAACTTGACTTATATTTAGTCTTGTAATAGTCAAGTAAATCAAATTTTGAACGAACCTTTTATACATTTTAGGATTTTCAAGCAATTCTTCTTGTTTTGTCAGTAATTTAATATTGCTATTCATGGGCGCCTTGGCAATTCTACTCTCTAACATGCTTGTTCCTTTTAATAGATCCAATGGATATTTTTTTTTTGTGTCATTACTAATCCATGTTTAGAACATACAATCTTAATTCCTAAAAAACAGTGTAATTCTTTAAGTTTTTATTTTTCAAATTTTGCTTTTATGAACTCTTTGAATTTCTGTATTCTAGTATATTATTTTCAATGTTAATTATATAATTTACATATATAAGGAGGATGATAATATATTCGTCATTTTTTTATTTATAAAAAATAGTTTGTTTAGTTTTTACTGAATTTATGTTTTTCCATAGTTGTACTAAACTTCTCGAGTTAGACTTTTGGAGATTGTTTTAGGTTAGAAAGTGTTTTTCTCGATTGCATACGTGTCCTTTTTAATTATGATGTATTCGAGAGACTTTGTTATATAAATTTATTCATGAAGATTTTATACAGAAAGACATTTTTGATATCAAGTTAATATATCTCCCAGTTTTTATTGATGCAAGTGAGACAACTATTATAATTGTATTGATCTTAGCTACAGGTGAAAAAGTTTTGAAGTAATTTATAGTTTTAGTTTGTGTATACTCTTTTGCAACTAGTATTGTCTTGTATTTCTCAATGGATCTATTAACCTTCTACTTTATTGTATATATTCATTTACATCTTACAATAAGTTTATCTACTGATTTTGAAACCAATTCCCATGTATTCTTTTTTTAAGAGCTTTCATTTCGTTTTTCATGATTTCTCGCTATTTAATGTCTATGAAGACTTCTTTGGTAGTTTTGGTATTCTTGTGGCTAATAATTTCAAGGCAAATGAGTTATATGTTGGAGTTAGTTGACCATATAACACATATATTGAAATAGGAATTTGAGTGCAAATTCTTTTTTTCTTTCCTTAGGTTGATGAGTCAACCAATGTGATCCTTTGTTAATTATTCTACTATCGGTTTTGTTTCTGATGGATGATCAACTTCAGGTTCTTGTTTTGATTCAATCTCTTGTTGCTTTTGGTCCGATTATTGTGTCTCTTGTGTGACTAAACCTTTTCTAGCGGGTCAGAAAATGTTGGTTTGTTGATTGTCCTTTTCTTCTCCTGATAGACACAAATGTTTTCTTCCATTGCTTAGCTTAAAAGGTAATAATTCACTAAGTAGAATTAAAAGTATATCTTCTTCTACATCTAGTGTTGCAATGTATTTTATTGTTGTTTTTATCTTTTTTTGAATATTATATGATAAATTCTTATGGAATGTGACATCAGTTGTTATATAGAGTTCGTGAGTTTTAGAGTTGTAACATTTGTAACTTTTTTGGTTTCTGAAATGTTCTAAGAATATGCAGTTTATTGATCTTAGTTATAACTTATTTTTGTGATATTATGATTATGAATATAATAAAGATATTCATATATTCTTAAGGGGTAAATAAAAGGGTTTTTCATTCGGGCACAAGATACTAATAGTGTATGTGTTTTATTTATAAAAAATAGTATTGTTAAAACAATATAATCTCAAAAGGGTGTTAGGATATTTTTCTCGAATATTATTGCCCTTGCTACCTCCAAGAGATGTTGAAGAGAACATGCACATGATGTTTGTAAAATAACGATATATATTTTTAGGTAGTCTTGTAATTCAATGGATATGTTCTCTTCCCTATTGTCATATTTTAATAGCTTAATATTTGTATGAAATTGATTTTGTACTTTTTTATGAAATGCCCTAAAAGTTTTTGACACTTCATAATTTTTTCTTTAGAAGGTAGACCCAAATTATTTCTGAATGATCATCAATGAAAGTTACAAAGTATTTATGACCATTTAATGAGTGATTTTTGTCAATTCAAACATCACTAGAACTATGCGAACAGGATAAGAACTGATTTTATTAATTTTAAAAATATAAACAGTTTTGTGCTATTTTACAAGTTTACAAAACTGACAATGTTTTTTATTAGATGAATTTAAGTTAGAAAATATGGTTTTTCAATAAATATTGAGATAGGTGACCTATATGCAATGCCATCTGACTAAATCTTTCTTCTTAGTTGGTAGTCCATTTGGGCTTTGTGTTCTAAGATTAAGAACGTAGGACTTTTGTTTTCAGTACTTCCACTAATTTGCTTGTTATGAGGTCTTGGAAAACAAAGAGGGTTCGAAAGAAAATCACACAATAATTTAATATTTTGATTAATTTACTAACTAACAATAAACTGAATGGGAGCTTGAGGACCAGTAGCACAGAAGGCAAGTCAATGGATGAGGTTTGGACAATTCAATGCTTGTTTTTTCATTTGAATAAGTACCGATCACATCCTTTGCCTCGCTCTAACTGTTTAATATGTAATATATTACATTGAAAGTTCATAACCAAAGAAATTCTACAGAACAAGATTTTTGGACCTGTTGAACATATTAATAGGGGGAGATCTGCTGGATTTAAAATGTTTTCTAGTCATCTGATACATGTTAGGATGATCGATTTCATCAAATTGTTGCTATTTGTCTTCCTACATCGAACTTTGCCTACACTTCATACATGAAGTTGCAAGCTGATTTCAAAGCTTTCAGAAGTTCTGTTGGATTTCTTAAAATACGTAGGAAGGCAGTTCATTTGGATGACTAGGAACTGAATTGTAAGTGAACTTCTGCTGGAAGGTTTTGACCTTGAGAAATCTATTGCATTAAGGTGTTCCTCTTGGACAAGTGTTTTTGTCAAGGGAAGTGCTGGGGAGTGGGCATGGTACTTGTAGGTTTGAAGGGTGTTGTAATATGGAAATATGGTTTCACATTGGAGAATAGATCTTTGGTTGTGTTTATGTTATACAAGTGGACCAACTTAAAGTTCTAAGCTCATATGTCATACTGTTTTCATTTTTTCTACTAATACTGCACAGAGGGTGTATGCTAAGTCACATCTTTAAATGATTTGTATCTGCACAGTTATCTGAAAGAAATAGCATAATACAAGGAGTCTCTTGTCTTTTGCTGAATTAGATGTTTGTAATTATTGCTACAGCTTTGTAGCAGGGGAGAATAAATACTTTCAGTACTAAAAGATGCAAAAAAACCATAGATGAGGCAAATTTTGGTTTTTTTTATAACAATGTGATCAGTTTATGTAGGGACAGAATATTTGCTTCAGAATAACAATTATGATGCTCTCTGTCACTTTTTTCTTGGTGTGCAGATAAGTTCAGAAGACAATTATAGTTTGCTTTGGGAGGATTGTGATCAATGAATTGATCTTGCTCACTATCATCAAAAGAGCCCATACTCTTTCATGATGATGTTGCTTATTTATATTTAATGATTTTCAAAAGAGACCTTTTTTTTTCTATTCTATTTATCAACCAATGATCCAACTATTTAGGTTGTTTTATATGAAGATGAGTTAGCTGATAATGGAGTCTCGCCACTAACTGTGAAAGTGGTTATGTTTTTTATTTTGCATCTTGATCTTATAAATTCTGGTCCATGTTTAACACATTTAATAGAAGTTAGCTGATGATCTCTACACCTGTCTTAGAGAGTGATGCCAAGTGGTTGGTTTCTTCTTCTATGTTTCTGGGTTAGTTCATGTCCATTGCCTTGCAAATTTCTATTATCATAAGTCAGAAAGTACAATGACTAAGTTTTTTTTTTTCCTACACTGGATAAATTCTTTTTGCAGCTTAGGGTTGATAGTGTTCTCATGAGATTAAGGGACACTCAGATGCAATGTGCTTTCAGTCATGATAAGAAAGCAAGACCTATCATTTTGCGGGAGAGCTGTTGGAGAGAAGCATCCTTCCAAAGCCTTACTGCTGTTAGTTTTCTAGGTCTCTATCCAAACATTCCGTTTGATTTAAATAGCTTATATTCACATATTATTATAAGGGCTGAACTTTGCACTTAGCTACCATTTATTGTATTTGCTTGGTATGAAATTTGAAAATCTTCTAAAGATGGTTAGCTTGATCCCTATTTCAATGCTGTTAATTATGCAGAAAGGGTATCCTTCTGATTAAGCTGCATATGGTGATCCTAATCACATCAGCCTGAGGCTTCCCATCATCTCACAAAGGAACCAAAGGCTTAATCTCCAGTAACTTGGACTTTTACTGGTGCATCTTCATTCAGAAAATGATATTTGATTGTATTGTGTGCTCATTGTCCTTTTCCTGTTTCTTGCCGGGGCTAATGATCACAAGTTGAAGATTTCAGATGTCAAGAGGATAATATTTTATTTTATTTGCTCCAAAGTTTGTCTTGGCAAGCTCTTAGCTTGTCTTCAATTGTAGAGCTTTTCTTTTTTTTTTTTTTTAAGTCATTCCTAATTGTCCGGCCGAGGCACAAACCTAAGGTAACTTGTATTGAGAATGGCTAACCATCAAAAACCTTTTACTTGAAGTTCATGAGCAGTGTATTTTTTTTGAACTGAATACCTCTTTTGTGGGGTATATTTGATTCGTAGAACTTAAAAATTTTGACGATTTTAATGTTTTAAAATTTTAAAATTTTGAATTTGAATGTCTTGATAGTATATTTTTTTAAGATATGTAAATTTAAAATTTAAAAATTTTATGTTTGTTTTGTTGGATTGGTAAATTTTAAAATGATAAATTTTATGTTTTATTTGATTATAAAGTTTAGTATGTGATTTCACATATTAAATTTTTAAAGTTTAGGATTTTGAAATTCAATCAATTTTGGAGAATCAGTAAATTTTACAATTATTAGAATTTGAAAATTCTAGAATTTTAAAGTTTTGTATAATAAGCATTAAATTTTATCGTTTTCAAAATTTAAAATTTTAAGAATTTTGAAATTTTACAAAATAAACTGGTCCTTGTGCTAAGTAATAGTATATTTGTTAGTTATGACTTCAGCTTAGCATCAACCATTTTATTAATAGTATTTCACTCGGGAAAAAAAATATATAGATGGTAGTATTAGAACAAATCGCTAAAATGTATAAAAAACTCTTGGTGAACATATGAAGTATCCAATATCAAGAACAACATAAAATAAAACAAAACTAAGAAACTTCCAATGGAATTTCAAACTAGTATATTGAGTATGAAGGAAAGCGCACAGCTTAAAATGCCTTGAGCTAGCTCTGGGTTGCTTAACCACAACCAGATACAGTCGCTATGGTAGCGAATGTGCGACCGGATCTTGACCTTTCATGGCCTGGCCAGGATGACCTAATGGTCCAGATCTGTAGCAATCCAAAGGTCTGGATCGCCTGGCCAGGTCATGGACGGCCTGGATTTGTCTCTACAGTCGCCAGTGTAGCGACCAAATCCAGTTTCTGCTTAACCTGTTTATAAGAAAATTAGTTTCGCTGTTTTCTGAAAATTCGGTACCAAAAGCATACTGCAAAAGCAACTGATTTTTGGTTTACTTCTCAGCCGGTGGGATCAGGTTCTTTCGCTCACAATCACGGGGCTGTTCTGATCCGGGAGAAACATCAAAGTCTTTGCCCTGAACTCTGAACCAGAAACGTCAGAAATTTCTAATTTAAAATAATTCTAGAATACCAAAATCATGTGTTATGGATTTCATCTATAATGAATCCAAACACTATAGAGCTGATTTTGCACATCATATCAAATTTGCGAGAATTCTTGAATTCTTTTTTGGAGCTTCGTGATCTAATCCAAACTCTACTCCTTTAGCTGATATTAAACTAATGAAAATATCATTGCAAGTAAGAAGACAAAAGTGGACTCCATAATGAATCATACTTGATACTGTCTATGATGCACAAAGAGGAGTACGAAGAAAAAAGTGAGTTTGACAACAAAGCTTCCAATTTATTTCTATCAAATTTGAACACAAAATCAACCGCATCATAGTGTACTCAAAGCCTGAGACTCAAGTCAAGATGGCGTACTTCTGATGTCTTCTTGGGTGTTGAAGTAGAACAAGTGTCCATTTCAAACCTTGGAGACCACACCAAATTCCCAACATCCTCAAACCTGGCCACCGTAGAACCCATGCTTCCTTCTTTCCTGGGCTTGCTGATCAAGGAGTGAGGATGAACTTTCAAAGGTTGAAGCAAAGGTGAAGGCAAGGGCATTCCCATCATCACCATTGTTGTCATCCTCGGGATTTGGTTTGTCTTCCGGGTAGCACCTCGCTCCTGCTTGTGTGCATTTTGATGGCCTCCTAGTGCTTGCGAGCTGAAGAACTTTCTCATGCAGAAGTTGCATGAGAAGACCTTGACAGGGGCTTCTTTAGGATTTGCATCTGTTGATGATGGTGGTTTGCTTCCCAGACTCAGATCCAACCATGCCGAGGAGGTGTTTGGTTCTGGTCTTTGATTGCTTGGAGGTGAAATCTTTTGCACTTCTTGATCCATTTCGGAGTTTGTAATGGCAGAAAGACGAGCTTTATAAGAGCTTGTTAGAAGAGGAAGAGGAAGAGGTTTTGAGTTTGGTTGTTATAAGGGCCTTGTGGGTTTGGTGTTGGTTCTATTTAAAGAGGGAGGGAAAGACTGTGTTGAGAATAAATCATAGGGTTTCTTTTTTGCATGCATACCCCTATGAAGTCCTAAATTTGCATTCATACAGCACAATACGTAGTGTTAGCCTGGTTAGCAATTCAGAAACAGAAGACAAGAACTAGGAGCGTATACCAGCAAGAATTTCAGAATTACAGGGTAATATTGAAGTACAAATGCAAATTCAAACTTTTGTGAGGGTGTACGTACAAAAAAACTGAAATTTTAGTGGGAAGAGAGGAATCACATGAGAAGAAAGATGGTGACAACAGTGTTGTTTTTAGTTGTTTTATCTCTTTCCTATGTGGTCCGCATTGTTATTCTTGTTATTCCAAAAGCAATGCACCTATCATGTTTGTTGTCAACAATATTGATTTGGATTCTCTCTTTCATCTCTTTCTTCAATAGATCACACCCGCTTTCCATGGTTCCCTTCCCTAAAACCCTAATACAAGGTTGACAAGTCCAGCAAAAATTCTATCAAGCATAGCAGTCCCATCCTTCTTTCTTCCTACTTTGAAAGATGTCACTTTGAGCAAAATTAGAGTGGAGAAAATGATGTAAATTAGAATAAGCTCATGTCAGACTGACCCAAGGAAAACCGAGCTACGCGCATTAGAAGATAAAACTGTTGTTTCATATAAACAAGGGTGGTTAACCCATTAATTAACTGGGGTGTGTTATCACAATTAAGTATTAAGAAGACTAGTGTAAGTCATTGTTATAGAGGAAAAACAGACTAATTATTTTAATTGTGATAATCATATTTCCTAATCCATCACCAAACAAACTCCCTGAGCTTTATTCTCTAACCAAACACCTCTAGGTAACTAGGGCAAAGAAGAACAGCAAGTACATCGTGAGAAGCAGGAAATCATGAAATAAGGGCTCCCCCACTAGCTAAAAGGCCTTGAAGGAAGCTACCTTCAAAGTTACCCTTTGTAGTGTACTTACTCCAGATAGAGAAAAGTTTAAAACATATAAAGCTGTGTATGAGACAGTAATCTCTGTCAGCCACCGATGTCCTCTGCAATGAAATGAAAGACCAGCCAATCAATGGACCACTTTGTTGATGTGATCCCACAAACTGACTTCATCCAGTGCTTTGTGTCCTTGCGTTCTTTCTGTCACTGTTTCGTGTCTGTTTTACTTTTTTCCCTCCATTTATTTTACCCAATTTCAGGGGTTTTTATTGGTTTAGGTGCTTCGATTCTTTGATGAACTACACCGTCGTTAGGTTTCAATTTTGATATATCGTACAATTAATTTAAGGGAAATTTGCATATCTCTTAAGAGCTTGCGGTTGCATGTATATTCTCTCTGTAAACGACTATAAATCACCATATCCGTAGGAGAGAATGACGAAACTGCATGGATAACCAACGCAAACATACCAGATTTCTCTTCTTTAAAGGAATACTAGTGATCACAAACCTTAGACAGTATTTCTGCACTAAAACGATTTCACAATGCATGAAAAACCTTCCCTTAAAAATAATTCTCCCAATATAAGACACAGAATTACTTGAAATATCTATAAATAAATATTTATATATTTCTGTATTTTCCAAATTTTCCCTAATAAACACGTTTATGATGCAACTCGCTTCTCACATGGGTTGCGGAGATCCATATAGCTATCAATTGCATGTTGCATGTTAGTCTTTCAAGCCAAGAAAACTAAGTGGAGAGATGCCATCACATTATCATATCCTTGCTACTTTTCTGTATATTAGGTTCTTCAACAAACGTACCAATAATGAAGCGGAGGTTCTCTAGGGCTGGGTTGCTGCTCTAGTACTCATTTTAGTTTCTTTCATAGATGCCCTTCCAATTATGTGGAAGTTGCATATACAATGTGATATTTTTCATGTATATAGCTCTTTTACGCTTTCCCCTGTTTTATAGTTTCTATTTAAACTTCCAGATAAAATCCCCCACGATAGTACTGCCATCTACCAACACCAATACTGTTCTGCATCAGTATCATATGCAGACGCATAACACTTTTTGCAGGGGTATATATGCAAAATCATGGGTTTGGAGGATACGCAGAAAACCCCCTGTTTTGCAAGTGGAATATCTAGCAGAATGTGTCCTGGTATGCTGAATGAGTTGCAGGTTGGTAGTGGGGGATGTTTCCTGGATATGTGCTTCTGAAAACAACTCGGTACTTGTCAGCAACAGTAGATGGAGAATATATAGATGATCTAGGGTTTAGTTCTCTCCTTGCAAAAGGTATGCAGTATTTGTTTGTTGCTTTCTTGGTGCAGAATGATGCAGAGCTCTGATGCTGAAGCTTCCTAGGGTTTGATGATATTCTCATGTCATGCTCATGCTGTTGGATTCATGTGTCACAATTCGACCGTGAGGCTGCAGCTTATTAGATTTAGGGTTATACGTGGGCTGAGGACAGGCTGGACCACGACGAATAAATTCTCATGAGGATTTTTTTTGTAAATACCTATTTAAGGTTTTAGCTTAATTGCAAATATCGTTGGTATGGTTTAATTGCGTCATATATTCGTTTGAGATTTAAGCTTGTCCCAATTTTATTTTATTTTATTTATTTTTTTTTTTTTTTGACAGTTGATGAAATATGATAACCATTACGACAGGGAGGGTATTTTCCAGGCGTATCGCGAAGGTAATTACTGCATCGATTAGATTGCAGATTGTGCTTAATGTGTCGCGGAAAGATTGTTCTGTCTGGTGGGGATCATTTCCTGAAGAGCTTGTCTGATCAGAATAGGACCCATCACATGAGTCTATCCTTGAACTGCTGCTGCAGGAGCATTTATTCCCAGAATAGAAAAAAAGTTAAATTAAATTAATATAATAGATTAAATATCAAATTATATCAAAAAATTTTAAATTACGAAATATGTGAATTTTTTTTTATATATATTATATATATTTATTTAATATTTAATGTGAAATTAATTTATTATATCGGATATTACAACAGTGATGTTTGACGGGACAAGGGCTCCGTTCCAGCCCGGTCCGGCAAATATGAAGTGTGATTGGACCACAAATCGCAAGCGACCATAGCTACTACTTTTACAACTAGGACGAGATCCGGAATCCTAGATAGCACATCTCTCTCGGTGATTTCCATGCTGGCCCACCGGGTCAGGAAAAAAAAAAAAAAAAAAAAAAAAAAAAAAAAAAAAATTCAGCTTCTGCCCGGACCCGATCCCATGCAATCCATAGGGCACACATCGATACTCGGATTAGCGAACATCCAATTCAGAAAAACGTAGCTTCAGGCTCCGACTTTCCATATTCATTTTCAGATCGAAGGAATAAATCAAACAAACCCTAATCATTCCTTATCACGATAATGATCGAATTAGCGATTCTCGAAAAAGTCCAACATGATTTTTGTGTCCAATTATCGTCGAATGAGATACTTATTCTGCATCTAAAAAGAGAGTACGCGTCAGAATAAATGTTCCGCCGGAAGAAATAGCTGCTCTCAGTTTTAAGAGGAACGATCGTGGATTATTATTCCCCTCAAATACGAGAGCAAATATCTCAGCGTGAAGTCATTAATGGTCGAGCTGCTCGCTTGATTTGAACAGACTAAGGTCACATTTGACTCATAGAACAAAAACATTTAGAAAGCTGCTCGCCCAGTTGTTGTTTCTAGTTCTCCTCCCAATTGAGGCAAATATTTAATTAATCACAACTGGAAGAAGAGTGATTCCTCCGAGGGCCACTTCGCAATTACCAAAAAGAATTGGACCACACCATAAAAACACAGTTATTCTCATTCTCTGCGAGTACAGAATCAGACAGGAACAAAGAGCACGACGGGTGTTTTAATTGAATTTGTACTCCGGCAACAAAAAGATAATATTAGCAATTCTTTATAAAATGATATTGATGGAAAAAAAAAATTCAAAATAGTACTACTCTGCAGCTTGGAATGACAATGAAGCCAACGATGGTCCCGGGACTAGATTTATATTTTACCTCTAACTTGCTGCATCGCAAACTGGAAGAAAGAAAACGAATAACATATGAACTCCAAACAAAATTAAAAATGTTTTTTTTTAAAAAAAAAACTTTGGGTTGTATTCCATGTGAGCTAATTGCTCCTACAGATCTGGCCTCAAATTAGTACGTCTATTTCTTTTGCGCTAATCAATACAAAATTCCCTGTCGCAAGATCAATCAGAATTAAAAGAAAGAAAAATATGATAACCCACTCCTTTCTTGTGTTCATTGCTACGATTGATGGTCTTCAACAATCCACCCGTTAGCTGCTACTATTAGCCTTGAGTTAACAACGTAACATCAAGGTTAAGGGTTTTCATGGTTTTTCCATAAAGAAGTTGAAATCTAACAAAGTGGCACGCACGATTATTCAAATGTCAAGGGTAGTATATAATTACAACATTTTCTAGCAAGAATGCTTTTAACTTTTGAGCTACCAACCAAGCAACAAATCATCTGTTTTATCGCGAATTTATGAAAAATTATATACCTTTTTATTATTAACAAAAAATCACTCGTTTTATAGTATAATTTTACAAAAAAAATCAACTCAATTAAAATATTTCAAAAATCTATTTTAATTTAATTTTATTGATTAAATTAATATTAAAAAAATTTAAATTGTCATTATCTGATTATCATTTGGACAATTACCAATAAAAATAACTCGTTTTATTTGGTATAGTAAAACTCCAAATTTAAAATTCTCGTTTGTCAAACGAACTGTCTAATAATTGTGGACAATTGTTCGAATTAAAATCAAATAAAGACAATTTATTTTTTTATATTAATTTTATCAATAAACTCAAGTTAAATTAAAATATCCTTTGAATACTTTAGTTAAAAGACAATTTCTATAAATTTATAATATAAAACGAGTAAATTTTTTTTAATGGCGATAAAATAGATGATTTCTCACAAATTTGTCGGAAGACAATTTTTTTTGATAAAAAATTTATAATTTATAAGCCTTCAACAACAACATCATCAGATTCTGATATGTTCCAGAGCTTGGATTGGAATGGAACTGAGTTAACACAGGTAACATGCCTGGGACTGTTTCCCTAGCAATAAATTACATAAATAACAAATCAAAATCCACTAGTCAAGATAGACTCTGCACAGCTCATTCCGAGAAATTATACCCACAGAAACAAAATCTAATCTGGTTTCAGCTATGGCCCCTTCTGACCAGTCTGCTGATATAATCCACTAAGTAGTTTTATATTATTTGCTAGTTTTAAGCATAAGAAGACCATTTCGGACTTTTGGATTACTCTAATTCCAACTATTTCCATTCGGAGCCCTTACCAAATTTTGGATGGCTCACCTTCTACTGTACTTCATTTCAACCACTAAATCAAGTACAAAGAAGAAACACGGTATAAATAAAATGTTGCACCAACCCATGTTTGAAGAGTTATTTCAGACGAGATCGTTTCCTACGTTTTCTGGATGTCAGAGTATTAGTCACATCAGTTGTCTGTACATGGAGCTGTTGCACTCCTAGAGGCTGCAAGTTGGTATTCTCGCCATTGCGCCTTTTGCTTCTGGTAATACGGGAGTTGAGTGTACCTCGAGAGCTCTTACCACTTTGATCCCTATTTATTCTCTGACTTTTTGGCTTCAACCTGGATGAGCTAGCGGAAAATGAATGTAGTCCTGTTACACCTGTATCTGTCGCATGCACTAGTTTACTGCCCTTGTCAACTGATCCTTGTGTTTGAGATACTGGTTGATGAGGTGGTAGATTGAGGTCATGGATGGCATGGACATCTTTACCAGCATCAGCAAAAGTTGGAAGATCCTGATCAAGGGAGAATTTCCAGTAAGAGAGGAGGCGATAGTACTTTAATTAACAGAAATGGATTAAATAAGCTGAAACAAAATAATGAATTTGGTTTTAGATTAAGCACGTATTTGACCTTTTTTACCTAATATTAAGTCAAAATAAAATCATCCACATCATCATCCAACAATGTAATAATAACTTAACAAGAAGCTCAAATCCAATTTTTTCAGTAGTATGATCTACATACTTGTTTCCCTGTCTACAATTTTTCAAGTTGTTATATTGTATACTATAGAATATTTGCACTATAAATGCATCCATTTCTTGGAAAGACCAGTTAGTATGAAGAGCCCTTTTTTTCATGACATGAAACTAAGGCATCGGCCCGGTAATTGATTCATTTTGTAACTTAACCAACCAAGGGACCTATACTTATGGATCCATTCACGTTGAATAACGCCATTTAAGACCTCTAGCTTTAACTGGATTTAAGTCAAGGATTATAAAGAACAGGTACAAGGAGAAAGCGTACCTTCTGCTGTATCTCAATGGGCATTTCGTTGTCCAATCCCTCACCTTCTGAGTCATCCATCTCCTCATATTCAAACTCAACATGCTCACTTTCTTCTTCTGAATCACTCAACTCTTCCTGTTCCATTATTATTTCTGGAATAGATTCCTCATACGGACTACCTTCTGCACATCGACCTGAATCAATATTGTTTTGGTGTAACATTTTTGAAGTTTCATCATCATTCACCAGGTAAGTTCTTGATTGAACAGATGGATTAGCCAGAACTCTTTCGCCATGACATATAAATTTGGTGTGCATGCCCTCATTTGTTGCACTGTGTTCCACATTAGAAATATTAGACTCAAGGCTCCTTTTATGACTCCTACATATGCCTCCAGTTGGATTATCTGCGCCTATTGTAGAAGACAAGTGAATGTCCAAGTCAATTTCGTCTTCCTTTTGATAATGACCTGGAGAATTCAAAACAGCCACCAAGTTGTCATTGACAGCCATGTGTTCCCTAGTGATGCAACTATATAGATTGAAGCTTTGGCTATTATTTCCTTGCAGTGTTTGCATACTACTAGATTGCTGCTCACCTGAAGATACAATAGTAGCATGATGATTTGCATTGTCAGTTCTTTGCAGAAGAGGATGAAAGTCAATGGTGCTTGAACTTAAAGGCACTTCATTCACCGGTCTAAGTGAATGCTGAAGCTTAAGGAGATTATTCTCAGACTGAACTGAATTCACTGGGAAAAAGTTGTATGTGTTTGAAACAGTGGAATCAAAGTTTGGAAGATAATATGAAGAAAACTGATTTTCAGCGGCCTGGAACAGTAAAGGATGCATCTGGAGATCTGACTCAGTGGTGTTTTCCTCAGCTGCATATTGATCTGCTAGGACCCTTTCAGCATGTAGACAACTGGTCTTTGGATCATTGCCCTTATGCTGCTCGTGATTTAATGACGTGCCCCCTACTTTTGCAACCTGAGGGAAGCATGAGATGACCTTTTTTGGTGTGTTATCCCCAATCATAGAATAAGCTGATCTGGAATAGTAGCTTTTGAATGCTGCCTGAGAAATCACACGTCCAGAAGGAGGAAGATTAACAGGTGGAAGGCCAGGAGCCAGCTTGACTAACCTGACACCTCTATTTTTATATGTTTGACATGGTAGAGTGCTCATTTGCTTTTTAGATGGCCTGGGAAGTAATTTGGAAGGCAGTTTCTTGGAGGGAATTGCCTGAGAAGCATGATGTCCAATATGAGAGGAATGAGAAAAATTATGCGAAGACTTTAAGGGGCTCAGTTGCTCATTGGCAATTCCACTTCTCATTTGCAACTCACGATATTCATCTGAAACATGTATAAACAATCAGTCATCAGTCTTTAAGCCTAATGATGTGGCAATCATTAATTAAACATGAGTACCTTTACTATTACTCTGAATATTGTCAGAGCTTCTAGGATGTATTTCTGCCAAGAATGCTTCATGAACATAAGCTTCATCTTCATTATCAATGAAATCAGCATTATTTTCTTCTTCATTACCAACCTGAAAAATGACAAGTATAGTTATGAAATTCAGTTCCCAGAAATCCATCATATTGCTTGTCCAATAGAGTAAGCCCATGCTAACCTCCTTCCGTGGTGAAGGACATGCAACAACCGAAGCCTTGAGTTGTCTTCTTTTTGCTTCATACAGTCGTCTTTTCATCTTTAGAGCTTCACATTTCTTATATGATTTCTGTGTTCCAGTAGCAATTCGCCATTGACGTTGAAGTAAAGATGGATCTCTATGTGGAACAAAGAATTTCCAAACCGAGGACCAATCATGCTTAAAGACTTTTAGCCCCTGCTTTCACCAGAAAATGAAGCATCAGATTTTAAATATAAGGGCGTCTGTGTTCTGAAAAAGAGAAGTCAGAGAAAGAAGGGTGGTTTGGGATACCTCATTAATCCAAGCCAGTTCATCTGGTGTCAAAGGAGAAGTCTTCATACGGCGCACAGCCTGCATGCAATTAATTTGAAAAAAAACATTGGGTATTCAACACAGAATTTTCATGATAAAAGCTGAAGGATAACATCAAAACAGATAGCATTCTAATTTTGGCATTTTTAACACTCGCTGTGGTCCCTGCAGGAAATCCAAGTGCTAATATTGCTTATCTCTGATCATTATTAAACAACTCCACAAGTCCACAAATAGAAGCAAGTCAGGTTTAGTGTAAATATACTGAAGCAGGATTGGTCAGTGGAAGCAAAGAATTCAAGCATTAATATCATTCTGAATACAACAAAAACCAATAATGGAAGATGTGAATAGACCCAAGTTGTAAAGCATTTGAAAATGACATGCAGCAATCCTACCGGACCTTCCCTAAGTTGTACACTCACAGGCCTTCAGGAGTTAAACAGCTTTCTCAGACTAAAAGAGAAAGGTTTTTGGAAAAAGAAAATGACATAGATTTTTGCAATTTTTCTTCTGTTTGCCTCTCTGATCAAATAACAATTTGCACGCAACTGCTACAATGGAACAAATGGATAAAAAAAAATGTGAGGTATGGTAAAACTTCAGAACTACCATCAGATTTCATGCAGTGAAATTGAGAAGAAACAAGTGTAGCACAATATCATTTCAATTTTCCGAAAAATAACTTGCTTACCTTGATGGGATTGTCAGGAGCTTTGGAAGAACTACGATTCTTCTGTCTAACAAAAATCTACACCAGAGAAAGGAACTCATGTCAAGACAACAGACAATTCAGAGAAAATCCTTAAAGAAGAGAGGATTAAAATGGAGTCCCAACCAACCGCAATAGAAAATTGGTTACCAATATCTTAAGTAAAAACAAAAACAAGCACCAAACAGGCACAAAAAAGTTTTTATTGATTTTGTGTCAAAGGTTGACAAAAACATGGCATTGATCTGGATATGAAGGATTTTTGCAAATGCATAATATGACATGAAGCCAAGGCTAGACATAGCACCAGCTGCACCATGTTTAACATGAAATCCCTTTATAATAAATGCAAGGCAATAAATTCTGTTGCAAACGTGATAAACATAAATCTGAATCTTCAGACACTTCCATTCGCATCAATAAAGAAAAAAAAAGCTTATCTTGGGACAATTCAAAATGCTACCCAACAAGGAGTAACTGGTATGCTACTATCAAAGTCCAAAATGCATGCACTAGGAAATATGTACCCGAGTTGCATAGTCCCTCTGCAGAACTAACTGCAAGACTGAATACCTTTGTACACATGTTGATGACACTACCATGTATGTAGTAGACTAAGAACAATCAGCACGCCTTTCAAAGGCAATATAAATCTAAACTCACAATGGCAGAACTACAAAAGGAAGATAAAAAGGAATATGTGGATTTCAAGATATGTTGGCAACCCTGATACAGGACCAATTTCTAGGTAGACCCCTCACAAACTATCCGTCAAATTACAATCTTCAATGCTGTTTATCTTCCATTGGAATCAGCATAACATATGCCCCAACACCATAGAAACAATTTTCTACCCAAATCAGTCTCTCTTCCCAAAGTTGACAAATTCCGCGAATCTTGTGCATCATACATTTTGACCACTTTGAACTTGATTACTATCTCGTCTCCATCCATGTAAATTGCAGAATCTATTTGCCAATAAACTAAAATTAAAGTAATCAAAATTTGATTATTTGAAGCCTATTCAAGTTTTTCATTCTTTAATGGATATAAAATAGTAAATGAGCTGAAATTAAATACTATACTAGGTAAAGAAGTTTCTGAATTGAACTTAGATATATAAAATAATATTGCTTGTAAGGAACAAAGAGAACTATTGCACGTCTGAAACAACAAGAAAGACTAGATAACCTGGTGCTTGGATTTACAAGGAAGGTAGCGCTGCTGAATTGTGGCCCAGTCATTGTTATATTCCATTATTCCCATTGCCAATAATCTGCATCAGAGGTCAACTATTAAAAATGGTATCAGAAACTTGCCAATTAGATATGCTTTTAGACATTGTAATTGTAAAGAAATCTGGAATAGGAAAATGAAACACATAAGCAGCATTTCAGAAAACATTCTTCATAATTTCTAGAATTTAGCAAACTCAAAAGTAATTCAGAAAGTAATGTTGCTACATCTTTGGAATATCTAAAAACAGCATTTGGACAACTTGCTGACATCTGCTATCGTAAATGGCAAAAGACAACCTGATATAGATCAAAAGACTTACAAGGCATTAACAGCCACTAGAATTTTAGTTGATTTGTGAGGTAGGCATTAAGCAAATCCAGCAAATATTAGCAAAACAGTCATTTACAAAACCAGCAACAGAGAATGAGGCACCTATATTGGACAAAGACATAAGAGCATCCTGAGTAAAGAAGATAAAACCAACATATGCACTAAGAAAAGTCATTATTTGGCAGTTGACTCTATAGAATGTTTGAAGGAAGCTTCCATGTGCTTCCCAGATTTCAGGCATGTGCATATTCTAAGGAATATACTTTTGAAACAAAAATAATAATATAGTTCTATGGCTCAAACCCTTTGCTTTTTGTTTATAAAGATGCATTTGGATCATATAACTCTATTAATTCTATATAGGTTACAGATCAATGGTACATCTATACTTCTCAACATAAATTTTAGTTAGCTTAATGTCTGAAAGTACAAATGATTGATCAATAACTATCGATTCAACAATAACCTCAAATTCTTGTAATGGTCTTGATTCAAGTGTTTCTCATGCATCTATGAGATGTAAAAACCTAGAAAAAAAAAATCTATCTATTGAACTTAATTGAAAAATTGCAGTTAGTTCTCAAACAGTTGCTTATCATTGAGAAAAGAAATACAAGAAATCAGAAGTCTATTGCTGAATGAAACAGTTAACCTTCTTATGATTTAATCTTTAAACAACACAAGATGAATCAAGTCCTACAATTGTATCATTTCCTAATAATCAAGCATTGCATTACTAATTAATGAGGTCATGACCGGACCTAATGTATAATATCCTTATCACAAACATGTAAAAAGCATAGTGAATTCAGAGTTCAACCAATGACCGGTACCATAATGGAAAAGGGAGGTGTTATGAACCTGTCCTCTGCATCAGTGAAAAGCACGCGATTGGCAACAGCTGCCACAGGAGGTTTGTGGGGAAACAAACCCACGTTAAATAAAGGATAAAACTTTTGTGCTAACTTAGCGATATCCTTTGGAACAAGAGCAACAGATTGTTTCTGGGTATTTTCTACAAGCATAGCAGCCAATGACTTTTTAGGCTGCAGTGGACCTGGTGAATGTGAAGAAACTGAACTCGGTAATGTCCTAAGATTTTCTTCTGGAGCTTCATCATTTCTTTCACTTGAAGAGGCAACCATAGGAAGCGGGAAAAGAGGTTCTTTTGTGAAATGGCTTTTGTCAGTCACACCTTCCACATGAAGTTGTCTATATCTCAATACAGCTGTCAAGCCAATTGAACATCAAGATTAGGACAAACTATCATTTGCAACCAATTAAAATTACTGACAACTAAACACGTGGGAAAAGTCCCAACTAGTCACCTACTGGCTGAAACATCAGTCAAGTAACTCTTAGCCAACCGAAGTGGAGCAACATCAAGAATGGAAAGCACAGGAACATCTATTGGAGGTGTCCAGTAAGAGAAGTTGACATTGTGATTGGTATCAAGATGCATTGATGAATGCAGATGTGGAGGATGGAAGCAACTTTGAGGATATGAAGTTTTTCTTGATAATAAAGCTTCTTCCCGCCTATTGATCATTTCCAAAATCATCTTCTCGACATCATTTGCAACTTGATGTCTAGAAGGATCAAGAGCACAAATTGAATAGATCTGAATTAGTAGCTGCACATGTTCATACATTAAACTGTATAATTGGCCAATCTGGTTAGCTGTAAATCCATTGATAAGATCAGCTACACAAAAGGTTGATGAGTATTGAGAAAAACTTTTAGGCTGCCACCCAATGGAAGGGAACTGAGCAACCTGTGTAGTTGGCACATAAGGCAATATAGGGCGCAATGGATTCTTGGCTTGCCCCAGAAGATTTTTCTTGTCCCTATCAGACTCCTTGAGACGTTTTCTCTGCCTTGTCTCTGGCCTGTGAGAATCTCCCTCTTTCTTCTTATCCCACTCCTTATCATTATGAACATATTCATCAACATCACTCTCCAAGGCCTCCTCAATTTCAAGTTCAAAATCAGCATCATTATCTTCATCTTCATCCATATTCTCATCTTCATGTCCTTCCTTCGCAATGTCAGCTCCATCCACAAGAACAGCTGCAAGAAATTTTCGGTACTCCTCCTCATCATCAACATTCTGAAAATCACCATCATCATCAGACTCCTGAAGAAATTCCTCCAGTTCCTCAAGAGTATAATCTGCAAGAGAGTGGCGAGCTCTGGTACGCCTACATATAGCATCCTCATTACCTATCTCAATAACCTGCTTTGGTGAATCTTCTGAATTGCATGCCTGCCCCGATGATTCTCCTGCCATTAGTCCACTAGTAGTGTCCTTACCCTGAGCAATATCCTGCCCTTGAACGACATTTCCACAAGCCTTTTCCACAACAGTTCTAGCTTGCACTACAATCTCCTCATCCTTATTTCCCGAGTCCATGTTACAATTCTGCTGCCCAATCCCTTGTAGTGTTGATGTAGCACCATCCTGGCAATAAGTAAAGTTGGACGCACCTTTCACTACATTATCATCCGGACGTTCATTATCAGAGCTCAAACCGGAAGAAACTTCAGATGGAGTATCTTCCCTAAGAAAAGGATTGAAATCAACATCTTCCTCTTCGTCCTCCTCGTCCACGTCCATATTCACACAGTTACTAGTAGGTAAATCTCCAAGTCCACTGTTCTGTTGATCGGAAGACCTAATTTCTGCTCTCAAGTGTTCAACCGCCACTGGCATGCTGCAGAATACGAGGAAGCAGGATAATTTACCAGTTACAACAAAATCACAGCAACATTGAATAGAAAGGAATAAACCTCAATCACAAACGAAGATGAAATATGCGGTAACCGAATCCCAGAACCTCCTGCTCACCTAGAAAACGAGAGTTTTGAGCGCGATTGAGGTAGCCCGATGGTCGCCGGCGATCATGAGGAGACCGCCGGCAACCGGTAATCTGTGTCGGGGAAGGAGGTTTGCAGGAGGGGATCGATGGTGGAAAATTGATGGAGAGGAAAGACAGACGGATCAGGCGGTGGATCTCGGTGGGCCGGCGGCGTGGTCGCGGCGGCGGAGGCGGGGGCGTTCGATCTGGGCGACGCCCGCGAGGAGGGAAGGGAATCCGGCGGCGGCGGAGGCGGGGGCGTTCGATCTGGGCGACGCCCGCGAGGAGGGAAGGGAATCCGGCGGCGGCGGAGGCGGGGGCGTTTGATATGGGCGACGCCCGCGAGGAGGGAAGGGAATCCGGCGGCGGCGGAGATCTGCGGGAAAGGATTGGGATGCGGAGAAAGGAATCGGGGGAGTCAAATTGGAATGGGTTGGATCTATTCCGTTTTGAAGAGAAACAAGCCTGTTGATTGGAACTGGATTGTGCCTAGTCCAGTTGTTCGGGTTCAATCGCGTAAAAAGAACCGAACCGGATTTGCGGTTCACTCGGAATCCAAAACCTGAACCGAAGGACATGGTGAACCAGAATCAGAATCAGAATCAGAATCAGAATCAGAACCAGAACCAGAACCAGAACCAGAACCAGAACCAGAACCAGAACCAGAACCAGAACCAGAACCAGAACCAGAACCAAATGTGTTGGCGACCCGAACAAAATTCAATCGCAAGCCCACTGAAGACACTCCTCCCCCTCGTCTTTTCTTCTCTGATCCTCCGACCCCTCGCAAGAGATTTTTAATAAATAAGGCAAATATTTGAAGATTGTAAATAAATACCCTTTTTTCAAAGTCCCTTTATGCTCTGCTTTACGATTCAACAATTTCTCAAAATGAGACTAGAATGTGTAAGGCCAGAGCTTTTTCCTTTCTTTATATCATTGGCAACCTACTTTGCAGTAAAATAAGCATAAAAAAGTCATCTAGTTAAGCATTAAGCAAATATTTAGCAGAAAAGTGTATAAATATATATTAACTATGCAGTAATGAAGGATCCCCCCTCCTTTTCGAAAGATTGTTTGCTTAAACGAGGAAAGGAAATACGAATGTAAGATGGTTACAAACATCAAATATGAAATACTACAGCTCGATCAAAATAATTAGGAACCACACCTACCAGCCAACCATGCACACAATCAAAATATAACACATTGTATAGGTACCTATACCGGAAAATACTACAAAACAAAAGAACACTACATGGCCATCAAATACAAAAGCCATTAGACATAGCCTAGCGCAATAACAAGAAATTTTGCAAATAAAAGCACACGCAAAAACAAACCAAACAAAAACCAGCCAAATCAACATAATTGACCAACACCGCATCCAATCACAGATATTGAGCTAAAATGGTAGAATTGTGAAAAGTGGGACACTCAAAACAGACAAGTGCAGGGTAAGAAATCAGGAACTGTGCAATTTACTTAGTTAAAAAAAGGAAGCTGCAACCGTTCAAAAAACTCATTTTGAATCTGCTACCAAGAAAACTACTCCATAGTCTCCAATACTATTGATTGGCTAATATGATGTCTTACCTACTGCATTCTTA
This sequence comes from Trichopus zeylanicus subsp. travancoricus, assembly GCA_005019695.1. Taxonomy (NCBI): domain Eukaryota; kingdom Viridiplantae; phylum Streptophyta; class Magnoliopsida; order Dioscoreales; family Dioscoreaceae; genus Trichopus; species Trichopus zeylanicus. The sequence continues at coordinate 183,366 of RXID01015079.1, forward strand.
GTTTCAAGGAGCCAAAACATTCACCTGCCTCAGCTTCCTCTCTAGCTTCTAGAAAGAATAAATAAAAGATATTCACTTCGAAGTACATACGCAGTATAAGGTTCCTTTAATTCCGTAGAAAGAGCATTTTGCAACAGAGGTTCAGATAAGATGAAAATGCAAATTCGGGCTGAAATAGGATAGGATGGCCTCAAAATTTAAAAGATTCAATTAATTGATTTTTGTACTAATGAAAATAATAATAATTAATTGATCATATCACGATTTTGTCCAAATTGGTTATATCATATCATAGATTTAAGATGTCAAGGGTTTCTTGGAACTGACTGAATTCACACAACACAAAATCTAGTCCACTCGAACGCTCAAGAATATTTAGCTAATTTCAGCAAGAAAAAACTTCTAAGACATGACACCTCCTTAGTGTTTGTGGACTCCTAACAACTTGGTTTATGACCAAGCGCCCTCCAAATAAAGTTGAACAGGTTCAGATAGTGTCATCAACAACCTATGTCACCATTGATCACTCATAATCTTAAATTGACCGGATGGGATTTTATGAAAAACGAATGCTTACAAACAATGGTTCAACTTAGCCTAGCACAGATGATGGTCAGAGAGCAATTTTTAGATTGTATATTTCTGAATTCTTACACAAATATAATAATCAATATAAAAACTTTGCCCAACGCAGACCCACAACAAAGAAAACCAAACTCTGAGATGGTAAGAGAGCAGTTTTTGGATGGTGTATTTCTATATTCTGACATGGAACACAATAATCAATATAAAAACTTTGCTCAATGCTGTCCCACAACAAACATAACCTAACTCCAAGATATCCCATGAAAATTTGGATCCCAAAGTAGTCAACCAATAAAGAACATTCCAACTCTCCAAACTTACAAATCTTGACAAAATTTAACTAAACACTCATTTTCAAAATCTTAAAACAAATCCTAAAAATAATTATCAAAATTTAACCCAATACCAATTAAATGATTTAGAAAAGGATGATTTGCATATACCCCCTTATAAACTTACGAACTTACATATCACTCCTCTGAATCTAAAAATTATATATAATTGTTTGAATCTTCGCCATCATTGCAAATATATCACTACCATCCATCTTCATATTACATTGTGGTTAATTTTTAACCAACTAAATTCGAACAATTGAACTTTTGCTTAAATAATCTAACTCATTTCTTTTCTTCTTCTCCAGTACCCGTTGATCATCTCCTCTTTTCTCCACCTCCTTCTCGTCCTCATCCATACCTCTCTCGGTTCTCAAAAGCATTTCGTCAAATAATAAAATGATACACTCCATCGAATCTCAATATGCATAGAAATGCAAGAGGGCATATCTTTTTTGAGATTGTGTCAAACCATGAGGACATTGATGGCGAAGGTAGTATTGATGAGGGGGGATCGGAGCGAGAGGAGGTAGAGAAGAGAGGAAGGCGAAGCAATCAAGGAAGGGACCAAATAGGAGCATGCAATCGAAGATGAGGAAATGGACAAGGTCAAGGCCGAAGGAGTAGGGGCCAATTATGGCTATGAAGGTAAATATGGCTATGAAGGTAAAAACGGTAAGTCAGGGCAATGATAAAAAGATGAGGTCGACAAGGGCAAAGTTGAAGGTGGCGTAGGAGGCAATAAGGCAGGCAATGTCGAATTGGTGGCACCAAAGGCCTAAGGTGATGACACGGAGAGGATTCATTAGAGGTGGCAATAGCAAGCGGATGGGTGAAGAATTTCAACTCCGACAGCGTTAGAGAAATAGATGGAAGGATGGTACGACAGAACTAAAGCAGATGTCAAATCAACACAATTTATGCTATCTATTTGCTAAATTTAGACTATCGAACTCCCATGTTTGACCAACCGAATTTGAGATAAAGTTTTTATGTGGTTCCTAACACCATCAAAAATGATATTCATAGAATATTCTTTTTATTACTGAAAAAATTTAACTAAATGAGGCATGTGCAATGTAATCTATAACCAAGGAGTTATATATAATTTTTAAATTTTGGAGAAACTATAATCAATTTCGTAAGTTAGCAAGGAGTTACATGCAAATCACCTTTTAAAAAATTGCTAACCTTTAAAAAAAAACAATGAGGTTTTAAAAAAAACAATGTTAATTCAGGAAATAGAGAGACAAAGAACTTTAAAGATGACTTGAGATTTTGAAAATGTTTTTAAACAAGAAGAATTTAAATATTTTGAAAAAAAATAGATTATAAGACGATTTCGAAAATTTAGAAGGTTAAATTTTAATGATTTGAAGTAGAAGAAGCTCTAAATATTGAAGAACAAAATGAAACATTTCAAGCATTCTAAAAAGGATCTTGAAAATTTTGATGAAAATGATCTTGTAGTTTTTAAAAGCAAATAGATTTTTTGAAAACAAGGCCACTTTCAAATATTTTCAAGGATTTGAAGAGAAAGATATAAATTTAAAAAATATGAAGATTTGGTAAAAAAGATAGATTTTGAAGATGTTTTTGGTAGCCTTGAAGAAGATTATATAGATTTAAAAGAAATTTGAAGATTTGGTAAAAAAAGGTAGATTTTGAAGATGTTTTTGGTAATCTGGAAGAAGATCTTCATTTTGAAAAAAAAAAAAAAAAGAACGAACAAGATTGTGATTTTGGAGGAAAAAAAGATTTGCAAAAAAAGGTCTTCAAAAAGATTTCAAAGAAGAAGATTTTGGATAAGAAGAAGATTGTGAAAATTTTGAAAATGAAGAACACTAAAATTTTCAAGTAGAATACCCAAAAAAAAACTTGAAATGAAGTTAAACTGAAGAAAATAAAGGGATGTAAACTGAAAAGGAAAAGGAAAGGAAGAAGAAGTTAAGAAATATCAGCTGAAGCGAAGTGATACAAAGCAATACAAATTGAAACAAAGGAAAGAAGTTAAATAGATTTAAACTGAAGAAGCTTGAAGAAGATAAAGAGATATAAACAAAAACAAAGTTAAGCTAAAGAAGACTGAAGAATAAAAAAGAGACATAAACCGAAAAGACAATACAAACTGAAACAAAGGAAAGAAGTCAAAAGTGAAATGAATCGAAATGAAGTTAAATTGAAGAAGATAAAAAGACATAAACTGAAAAGAAATAGTTGAAAAAGAGAAAGAAAATAAAGAATAAAATAGAACTGAAGAAGAAAAAAATATGAAATAAAACACTTGAAGAAGAAGTTAGAGAGCAAAGATAAACTGAATAAGATAAATAGATAAACTGAAAAAAGTGAAGAAGTTAAAAAAGAAAATAAGGAAAAAGCATCAAGTTAAAAGTGAAGAAGAAAAAGAAGAAGCGCAAACTTAAATACCATGTAGAAACTGAATAAGAAGAAGAGACAAAATAAACTAAAACAAAGAAAAAGAAGAAAAAGAAGGTATTGCAAATCAAAAACTAAACATCAAAAACTCAGAATAATAACTTCAGAATAAACATAAAACTGAAATAAATAAGAAAAAGATGAACATGAAGAAGAAGAGAAAAAGGTATTGCAAATCTAACATAAAACATAAAAAAAACTTAAAATAAGAATTTTAAACCACTATGAACAAAAGATAAAACGGAAAACTAAAGAAGATAAACAATAAAATGAAGAATTTTGAAACAATATGAACTAAGGAAAAAAAAAGTCAGATAAAAAAGCAAGTAAAACTTAAGAAACAGAAATTATCAACTGAAACAGTTGAAGAAGAAGTCAAAAGTCAAAGTTAAACTGAAGAAGAAATACAAATTAAAACAAAGTTAAGTTGAAGAAGACTGAAGAAGATATAGAGATATAAACTAAAAAGAAAAAGCAAAAAAGATAAAGATAGAAATGAAGCAAAGTTAAACTGAAGAAGATAAAAGGATATAAACTGAAAAAGAAACATAACTAAAGAATTAAGTAAAACTGAAGAAGAAAAAAATATGAAATAAAAAGTTGAAGAAGTTGAAGAACAAAGTTAAACTAAAGAAGATAAAGAGATGTAAACTGAAAAGAAAATAAGTTAACACTTAAAAGAGATATAAAGTGAAACAACGGGAATAAGTTAAACAGATATAGAATATAAAATGAAAAGAAGAAGAAAATTAAACAGAAGCATATAAAGAGAAATAAACTGAAAAGAAAAAGAAGTTAAAGCAAACTGAAAGCAAGGGGAGGAGAAGAAGGAAAAAAAGTTAATGAGTGATAAACCGAAAAAAAAAGAAAAAAGTTAAAGAGATAAAACTAAAAAGAACGAAAGAGAAGTTAAAGAGATATAAATGAAATAAAGGGAAGACAAAGAGATGTAAACTAAAACAAATTGAAGAAGAAGATGTTAGAAGAAGTTATAGGGATAAACTAAAATAGAGCAAAAAAAAAAAAAGAACATGAAGAAGAAGAAGAAGAAAGTATTGCAAATAAAAAACCAAACATAAAAAACTTAGAATGAGAAGTTCAAAACAATAACAATTAAACATAAAACCAAAACTAAGTTAAACTGAAACAAATAAGAAAAAGAAAAACATAAAGAGCATGAAGAGCATGAACTAAAGAAAAACAAAAACAAAAGCAAAAAAAATGAAGAACTTTAAAGCAATAGTCTAAACATAAAATGTAAAACTAAATAAAAAAACAAAAACAAAAACAGAAAATGAAAAAGTTTAGAACAAAATGAACTAAGAAGAAGAAGAAAAAAACATATAAAACTTAGAACAAGGAGAAGCAGACCTTTAGAATAATACGAACAAAACAAAAAACAGAAAACTGAAGAGGAAAAACTAAAATAATATGAACTAAGCAGAAGAACTCTAAAACAATATGAACTAATACATAAAAAAAAAAGAACTTAAAGAAGAAAACGATATTAATCATAAAGAAGAAAAAGAACTCCAAAACAATATTTTGGTTAGGAGTTTATACATAATTTGAGGACATGAATGCCATCAAGGCATCCAAAAAGTGAAAACACCCCCTAAAATTGCAGAATTGTGAAAAGAATTAGTCTCATTAGCAATTTGGTAACATATGTATGGACTGTATCAAACCAAACATTTATAAGCCTATAATACAAAACAACTACTTAGTCAATAATGAAAAGGTCAAGAAATCAACAAATAAGAAGAGAATATGTGAGAAAGAAAAAGCATGGGTACTGAGCTCTGGGACCCTGATTAACCTCGCTTCCTGTTGGCAATTCTAGTCACTCTAATTACTAAGTCAAAAAGACTAGAGGCAATTTTAGTCGTTCTAATTCCTAAGTTAGAGAGACGATGCATTCTAGTTGTTCAAATTGAGAAATTAGAAGACGAAAATGGTAGAGAAAAATAAGAGATTGCCTCAAATTAAAGGAAAACCACAGCTAAGAATTTAGAACAAGAGATTGAATAAACTAAAGTGCCTGATTGGTCTCTAACACCTCCAGAATCGAAGTAGAAGAAGAAGCAAACCCGCCACTGGATCGCAGCGACATGAAACAGATGAAGAAACAACATCAAATTCCAGAATAGAAAGAGGAAGATCAAGCCAAGAACACAGAAACCCTAGAATCAGAAGACAAGAAACTTGAGGGGGAAGCGCATACCAGGCCACAGAGATAAAGATCTTGAAGCCATAGACCGCCTCCGTCGGAGGAGAACCGGATCAGCCCAAAATCCTAGAACGCCGCCAGATCGTTGTGAAATCGAAGCCGATCCGCAAGAATACGAGGGGAGGACGAAGGGGAAGGGGAATTCGAAGTATTTGGCCAAGAAATCGTATCAGTCTGGGGCTGGACTCACTCGAGGGGAAGGAGAAGAACGAGGAGATGGAGGGAATGGACGAAGAGGGTTAAAGAGCGGACGAGAGCCTCTTCACATGCAGAGACTTCGCATGCCCTCTCGGATGCGGCCACGTGCACAATTGTTCTGGGTTCTGGACTCGTATGGTGAACCGAATTGGGAACCGGTGTACCGGTTCACCGGTAATGGCCAACGAATTTTTTTTTTGCATTTTGCCCCTTTCTGTAATAACAATTTTTACTTTTTTCTTCAAAATTGTTACCTCATATCCATTTCTTTAAACGCAATAAATAGTTATTGTAGCAAAATAAGGGGCATCTGGTTGGAGATCAATGTCAATGTCAAGGTCAAGACTAGTGAATCATTTTTATAATTTAATATTTTTTTTATTAAAATTAAGGCTTCAATAATTTAAAACTATTTACTTTTTTATAATAATTTAATTTAATAATAGTATAAAATAATAAATATTAATTTTATAAAAAAAATAATTTTAAAATGAGCTGATCCTGATCCTAATCCTAAAACAAACGGGGCCAAGAGACTTTGACATGATGCGTTCAAAAATAAAATACAAAAGTCTAGTTAAATTACTTTGACAAATTCACAGGGTTTTTCTTTATTTTGCAATAGCCAAACAAATTCCATTTAGATCATTTTGGTTTCGAAATCCCAAGAAAAATAGGAAGACTATTAGTTGTGGAAAATCTGTATCAAGAATACATCAAAAACAAAGACTTCGTCCAAATTCTTCTGCTTATATATATGACCATGGTTTGCCTCGGACAGTCCCCCAAGCCCCGAGCATGCCCGAGCCCCTCAACATGCCACCACCACCACTCAAATTTTTATCATCAAACTAGAATGCCGATATTGGATGAGTTCATCGAGCTTGGTCACACTTCGAGATCCCTTCGATCACGCATTTGATCTCGTGGACAATGGCGTTGAGCAGCGTCCGTGATGCAAATTCATGTTTATATTGCGATTACTATATTTGATTATAAAATAAATAGTATGATACAGGATCAGGATAAAAATTAATAAATTATTTTTATAAACTAATATTTTTTATTAAAATCAATATTTTAATAATTTAAAATTTGAATTTTTTTTTATAATAATTTAATTTAATAAATAATATAAAAATATAAAAAATTAATTTTATAAAAAAAATAATTTTGAAATGGGTTAGCTCTGATTTTGCTCTTAAATAAAATTGTTCTAAGCCGTCGAGCAAATTTTCACCCAATTATAAGTATTTACAGGCGTTATATGCAAATTCCAAAATAGAAGATGTCGACTAGTTTTAAATTTTAATCAATCATTGTGGGTTTTGTAAACATATCCCTATTTTCCGGAAAAGAAATTCCCGCGCAGCAAGCTTGCCGTTCCGTCGGCCTCCGATGTCCGTCACCCTCGCGCCGTCTCCTCCGCCGCTCACCGCCGACCATGCCACCGCCATGATCTGCAACTGCGCCACCGAGCACCGTCTCCTCGAGATCCACGCTGCCGTCCTCCGTGCGGGCCTCCACTCAAACCCCATCGTCAACCTCAAGCTCCAGCGCCGCTACTCCTCCTTCGGCCACCTCCGCCGCTCCCGCTCCCTCCTCCTCTGCCTCACCCCCGCCCCTGACGTTGTCCTTTTCTCCTCCGCCATCCACGCACACGCTCTCCATGGCCTCCATCATGATGCGCTCCTCCTCTACCTACGCATGCTCTCCTCCCCCGTCACCCCCAACGCCTTTACCTTCTCCTCCCTCCTCCGTGCCATCGCCGCCGCTGAGGTCCATCCCAGCCTTGGCCTCGCTCTACACTCTCAGGTCATCCGCCTCGGCCTCGCCTCTGATCCCTTCGTCGCCACCGCCCTCATCGACTTATACGCACGTTCCGCCGATGCAATCAATGCTCGCGTTCTGTTTGATAGAATTCCTGAGAAAAATATCGTCTCCTCAACTGCTATGATAAGTTGTTACGCCAAAGCGGGAGACTTGAAGCATGCGCGAGAGTTGTTTGATGAAATGCTCGAGAAAGATAGTGTTTGTTGGAATGCGATGATTGATGGGTATACACAGAAAGGGAGGCCTGGCGAGGCTTTGGTTCTGTTTAGGAAGATGCTGAGGTTGTCGGTAAAGCCAAACGAGGTTACAGTGATATCGGTGCTTGCGGCTTGCGCGCAGATGGGGGCGCTGGAGACAGGGAAGTGGATCCATTCTTATATCCGGAGCAAGGGGATACGGTTCAGTGCTCAGGTTGGGACCGCGCTGATAGATATGTACTGCAAGTCGGGGAGTCTGAAGGAGGCTTGTTTGGTGTTTGATGAAATCCCAGACAAGGATATCGTTGCCTGGAACTCCATGATCACAGGCTACGCGATTTACGGGCGAAGCCAGGAGGCACTAGAGCTGTTCTACCGGCTGCACAGTGAAGGCCTGAAGCCCACCGACATCACCTTCGTTGGCGTTCTGAATGCGTGCAGCCATGCCGGGTTAGTAGCCGAAGGCCGCAAAATCTTCAAGTCAATGTCAAGCGACTATAAAGTAGAGCTGAAGGTCGAGCACTACGGATGCATGGTGGACTTGCTAGGCCGCGCAGGGCTTGTTGTGGAAGCCTACGAGCTCGTCCAAAGTATGAGAAGCGTACAGCCAGACCAAGTGCTCTGGGGATCGTTGCTCGCTGCCTGCCGGCTTCACAAGAAGACAGCTCTCGGAGAAAAGATCGCAACTTTCCTCGTCAACAATGGGCTTGCAAACTCTGGAACCTACGTGCATTTATCAAACATCTACGCAGCCTTGGGGAACTGGGAGGAGGTGAATAGAGTACGAGCGCTAATGAAGCAGACTGGAGTGCAGAAGGAACCCGGGTGCAGCGCCATTGAGGTCGGGAACCGGTTGCACGAGTTCATTGCTGGTGACCGGAGGCATCCGCGCAGTGAGGAGATATACGCGAAACTAGAGGAGCTGAGCAGGCGCCTGAAGGCGCACGGATACACGCCGAAGACGGAGGGGGTGCTGCTCGACGTGGAAGAGAAGGACAAGGAGCGGGCCCTCGGAGTGCACAGCGAGAAGCTGGCCATTGCCTATGGGCTTATTGCGACGGAGGCCGAGAAGACGATAAGGATAGTGAAGAATCTAAGGGTGTGCACGGATTGCCATGAGGTGACGAAGCTGGTGTCCAAGCTGACAGGGCGGAGGCTCGTCGTCCGGGACCGGAGCCGGTTCCACCACTTCCTGGACGGGGAGTGTTCTTGCGGAGATTACTGGTGAGGGAAAATTAAGCCGCATGGGGGCTGTTTGGCTGAATTCCGCATCAGGTAAATTGACGAAATTAAAAGTCTAATTTTCTATCAATTTAGTCACGCTTCTTAGAGTAGGTGATGTTTTTTATCATCTTTTTCTTTATTAAGTACAGATTTATTTTTTATTTATTTTTGTTCAAGATTAACCGGCCAGGCAGATAGAAAGGTGAGAGAGAGAGAGTGAAGTGAGAGAGGGGAGGAGAAAGGAGATAGCAGGATTTTCGGATACAAACGGCCTCTAGAGTTAGAGGTTTTGTCACAGATTTTGAGGGAAAAAGGACAAAAACAGCGGCCTCTGGGATTACAGGATGAAGGTGAGGATGAGGATGCAGGGTTTTGAGATGCAAGCGGCCTTAGACATACTGTTTGATTCGTTATTAATATCAGGATCAAAATTAATAAATTAATTTTATAAATTAATTTTTTCTTATTAAAATTAATATTTTAATAATTTAAAGTTCGAAAATTTATTTAATTTTTTATAATAATTTAATTTAATAATAATATAAATAAATAATATTAATTTTATAAAAAAATAATTTTGAAAAAGAATGATCTCAAGACTAATCCCAAATCAAACGAGACTTTGGGGTCCGTTTAGTTGAGAGTTAAGATTAAGATCAAAGTCAAAACTAGTGAATCACTTTTGTAAATTAATATTTTTTTATTAAAATTAAAGTTTAAATAATTTAAAGCTCAAAAAACTATTTAATTTTTTATAATAATTTAATTTAATAATAATATAAAATAATAAATATTGATTTTATAAGAAAAAAATAATTCTGAAACAAGCTGATTTTGATCCTGATCTCAAAACAAACGGGGCTTTAAGGATTATGGTTTCACTATAGATCTCAAAGAGAAAATGACAGAAAATAATAAAAAAATAGTAATGACAAAAATTAAAATTCTAAAATATCCTTTAAATAAATTATACATGAAATAATTTAACTGAATTTTATTGTTCTTGTAAAAATATAGATGATAAAAATATATTTTCTCACTTCTCTTGTAGAAATATTAGATTTATTTTTTATTTTGTATTCAACATTAGAACAATTAAAGGACATTTAATTATTTTTTCTCTAATTTATATCTCTAAAAAATTTAATTTTGCATACACAGGTAATGCGTTAAATAATATGACATAAGCTGATTTATACAATTAGGATCCAATTTTTGTTAAAGACCAATAGGAGAGGTTCCATTTGAGGTCCTTTTCAGGTGCACATAAATTTCGAAAAAAATGTGATTTAACTTTGCCAATTTATATTAATGTTCCCCTCAAATAAAACTCTTGGCTTTGATGTGGACGGCAACGGCATCCCACTAATTTTGTGGTGACAGTTAAGTTAATTCCACAAAATGTTAGCTTGTGCAAGACTCACACCAACGAAAATAAATTGGGGAGTTTTTCTGTCTAAGCAATTTTTTATCCATTTGAAAATGAATGATTATATTAGCAATTTTTTTTAACCAAACACCCAAATTTTTAAAATTAATAAATTTGATTATTTTTATTTCTAATCCAAATAACGAAATTTAAAAAATTCAAAATTACTTATTTTTACTTTAAAAATACATTTAAATGTCAAAATTTATTAATTTTATGAAATTCTTGTTTGAAATTGAACTTGGCTGTGGAGGCTGACATTCCAACTTAGTAGTTTACATCCAAAAAAATAAACCCAATATTTTTGTAAAAAGAATCAGATAATTAATTAAGAAGGCAGGTGGCACACGATCAAATTTTTACTCTGAAATTTTATCCGTGATGACGTCAAGATTTGTCCATTTCAGTTCGTCAAATTCGCACAAACTCATAAGAATATAAAATTAGAGAAAAGTATATCAATCTTACTAATCTTTAATTACCTATATAAAAGAAATACAATTTTAATGTGAAGCAACAGTAGACTCAACCAAACAGTTGGAGGTCATCCGAATCAATTCTTGGTTCCAACAGGGCTAAATGGTTGAAGCCGGGCCTTGGCTCGAAATTTATCCTCTTTTACTTTTTTGTGAAAATTACTCATCGAGGCCGACATCCAGCATTAAATCGATATCAAGCTGCCATTGACTCTGAATCGGTAATCAAAGTCAACTGAGAACAGCGGCAAATCCAAATAGAAACGAAAAAAATCCATCGAAGATTCAAAACAAAGAGATCTAACATGGAGCTTAACCTTTACTACTTTCTCCTCGTCTTCTCCGCCACGGTCGTTTTTATCGCCGTCAACCATTTCCGGCCCAAACACAAGCATTCACGGCCACCGGGGCCGCTCGCCTTGCCGATAATCGGCCACCTCCACCTCCTGAAAGAGCCAATCCACCAATCTCTCCTCCGCCTTGCCAAACGCTACGGCCCCGTCCTCCTCCTCCGTTTCGGCTCCCGCCCTGTGCTAGTTGTCTCCTCCCCAGCTGCCGTCGAGCAGTGCCTCTCCATCCATGATGCCATCTTCGCTAGCCGCCCTCGCACCCTTTCGGCCACCATCTTCGGCTATAACAACACTGCCCTTGTCTTCGCCCTCTACGGCCGCCACTGGCGCTTCCTCCGCCGGTTCACCGCTCTCCACGTCACCCTGCCCTCCCGTCCCCCGCCCATCTCCTCCCACCTCCATTCCCTCCTCTACACCCTATACTCTGATACCTGCGGCAGCTTTGACTTCACTAAAATAGACTTAAACTCACGGATCTCCAATTTGTCTTTGAATATAATCATGGAGGTCATTGCTGGAAAAAGGAACACAGATCCTGAGAAGAGAAGCCGGTTCAGAGCGACGGTGGAGGAGGCCTTTGCCTTGAGCGGCTCGGCGTGTGCGGAGGACTTCATACCGTTGGCGAGGTGGGCTGGACTTGGCGGCGCCGCCAGGAGAATGGCAGCACTGGCGAAGGAGATGGATGAGATGTTCCAGGAGCTCATCGACCAGAAGAGAGAAGCCGGAAAGTGGAAGGATAGCGACATCGGCAGAGAAGAGAAGAGCATGATTGAGACAATGCTTGCACTGCAGCAGAAAGAGCCGGAGTACACAGACGTGGTCATCAAAGGCATGATACTGGTAAATATCCTGGCTACATTCATGATGTACAATAATATGTGAAATTTACACATTATTATTCTCTACACAGTCACTGATAACAGCAGGAAATGAGACTTCTTCCGGAACAATAAAATGGGCGATGGCTCTGCTCCTCAACCATCCTGAAGCACTGAAGAAGGCGAAAGCCGAGATCGACGAGAACGTCAGCCATGGCCGTTTGGTCACTGAGTCTGACATCCCCAACCTCCGCTACCTCAACAGCATCATCAGAGAGACTCTCCGGTTGTTCCCAGCTGGCGGTCTTCTCCCACCGCACGAGTCATCCGAGGATTGCACCGTCGCCGGCTTCGACGTGCCGCGCGGAACTATACTGTTGGTGAATACTTACGCTCTACAGAGGGACCCAAGCCTATGGGGGAACCCTTTGGAGTTCAAGCCGGAGAGGTTTGAAGATGGAGAAGGAGGAGGAGGGTACAACTACATCCCATTCGGGGTGGGGAGGAGGCGGTGCCCTGGGGAAAGCACCGCGCTTCGGGTGACGGCGGTGACACTGGGCTCGCTGATACAGTGCTTTGAGTGGCGGCGAGTGGGCGTGGAGCCGGTGGACTTGAGTGAGGGCTCCGGGCTCAACTTGCCAATGGCCAATCCTCTCGAAGCCATGTTTAGGGCATACCCTAACATGATTAGTGTCCTCTCACAGCTGTGAAGTTGTCCTTACGGAATATGTTTATGAAGCAGTTGCAATTGCATAATATAAATGCATGATCGTAGGCCTAGGGATGAGTAAATTTGAGTTGTTTTGCGATTAGTCGGATGACAGTTTTGTGTTTTGATTTTATTTATGGCATGTGATGCAAGCAAAATGAACAACTCTAGCATCAACAATAAACAATTTGAATTCACGATCGCAGCAGTTGAATCCAATTTCATCTGATAAAAATGATTCTAACCCGGTTGTGCCTGATCATGTATTCTTCTCCAGATTTCCAATGTTTGAATTAAGTAGGGAATTGATGGAGGAAAGGGACTGGACTTTTTCCGGGTCTCAACTTGAGCCGCAATGTTGGAATCCGGTTCCCTCGCACTATAAATGTTTTGTTGGACCAAGTATGCCACATAGATAAAAATTCTTAAAAAAATAAACTTTACCCAAAATTCCGGCGACTTGTTTTGCTTTTAACGTTGACTTTAGACTTGTTAATAACCTTTGGCCAACTTTTGATTGTTTCTTCGGATCAACCCAAAAAATTAATGGAGAAAATCTGTTCTACTAAATATCCATATTTACTATAACTTATGATTTTTTTTTAAAAAAATATATATAAAATTTATGTGATTCGGTTTATGATTTACTCTACGGACAAAAGTAATCCAAAAAATATTATATTAACGTGAAGAAAAAAAAATTATAATAATAAAAGTAAAACACCAATATCACCCATTTTAATAAGAGACTAACTAGTCTATTTATCATAAAATATTTTAAGAATTTTGATTTATATTTTTCTTTTTTTACTGTTTTGAAACTTTTAAATAAATAAGATATTTATAAAGGTGATTAGATTGAATTTGAGTTAAAATAGTAAACTAATTCAAATAAAAATTTTACTAATTTAAAATTTTTAGTACAAAATAAATTTAGGAAAAAATTAAGTTTATTGAATTATTTTTTAATATAAACTCTAATTTAATTAAAAAATTCAAAAAATTTGGCTTCGAGACGTAAGTTAAAAAAATATTCAGTTCAACCCAAGAAATTAAGGGAAGAAAACGAATAAAAATATCTAAGTACGGAAGGCCGCCATAAAAAAAGAGTGCAAGGAATGGACCGGAGGGATGGAATCGATGAATGTAGACATGTACGCATCCCGCACGGTCACGCAGGGTCCCGCAGTTAGAGCCTAGTCTGAGCTAGTGCTGCATCACTATACATAGAAACTCGATGAGAAAAATCTGAGCTCATCTTTAAGAGCCATGGAGCTAAGCTCGGATTACTGCTTCTTCCTCGCTTTCTCCGCCGTCGTCGTCTTCATCGCCGCTGCCAACCATCTCCGGCCCAAATCCAAGCGCTTCCTTCCACCGGCTCCCCCGGCCCTCCCCGTCCTCGGCCACCTCCATCTCCTCAAAGAGCCCACCCACCAGTCCCTCCTCCGCCTCGCCCATCGGTACGGCCCCGTACTCCTCCTCCGTTTTGGCTCCCGCCCTGTTCTTGTCGTCTCTTCCCCCGCCGCCGCCGAGCAGTGCTTCACTTCCCTTGACGGTGTATTCGCCAGCCGCCCCCGTACTCTCTGCGGCAAGTATCTCGCCTACGACAACACTGCTCTTGTCTTCTCCCTTGGCGGCCCCCGCTGGCGCTCCCTCCGCCGCTTCGCCGCCCTCCACGCCCTCTCCCCCTCCCGCATTCCTCCACTCTCTCCACCTCTTTCGTCCCTCCTCGGCGCCCTCCACGATGATTCCGGCGATGGAGTGGAGTTCAAAAGAACGGACATAAGAGCGAGGATCACGAGCATGACCGTAGATGTTCTGATGGGGATGCTTGCCGGGAAGCGGTGCGGCGAAGCCGAACAGGGGAGGAGACTGAGGAGGGTGGTGGAGGAGGGGTTTGCGCTGAGCGGATCAGCATGCGTAGATGACTTCGTGCCACTGGTTAGGTGGACAGGACTAGGAGGCGCTGCCAAGAGAATGGAGAACGTGGGGAAGGAGATGGATGAATTGTTTCAGGAGCTCGTCGAGGAGCGGAGGGTCGCCGGCAAGTGGAGGGACGGCGGCGTCGGAGGGGTAGACGAAAACGTTATTATCATTGATACTATGCTTGCCATGCAGCAGCAAGAGCCGGAGGTCTACGCCGACGTGGACATCAAAGGCATGATAATGGTAAAATACATTGGATTCGTTTTTTCAAAAAAAAAAAAATTGTGCAATTTTGAGTCTGACTTGTTTGTCAAGATTTGCATTTATGATTCTTTATATTTTTATTTTAAACTATTATTTTCTTAATGTTGATCACAGCTCATCGACATAAGAGGGTAAATTTGTAATTTAGGAGGTATTTATAAATGGGAGTCATTGACCTCGTAAGGAGGGGATCATAACGAATGATCTCTGACCTACATTATTGATTTTTGACATTAACGCCCGTTTGTTTTGAAATTAACATCAGGATAAGCTTATTTTAAAATTATTTTTTTATATAAAATTAATATTTATTATTTTATATTATTATAAAAAAAATTAAATAATTTTTTGAATTTTAAATTATTAAAATTTTAATTTTAATAAAAAAAATATTAATTTATAAAAATAATTTACTAGTCTTCGTCTTTCATCTCGATAAAAATGACATTTACATTAATAACCATGCAGTCCTTACTCAGTGCCGGAATGGAGACCTCATCTGGAACGATGGAGTGGGCCATGGCGCTGCTACTGAACAACCCAGATGCCCTGCAGAAGGCGAAAGCCGAGATCAAGGAGCACGTCGGCCACGACCGTCTAGTGACCGACTCCGACCTTCGGAATCTCAGCTACCTCAACAACATCATCAAGGAGACTCTCCGGCTATTCCCGCCCGGCCCTCTCATCCCACCGCACGAGTCGTCGGAGGACTGCACCGTCGCCGGCTTCCACGTCCCGAAAGGAACAATGCTGCTGGTGAACCTCTACGCCATGCAGAGAGACCCAAACCTATGGACGACGAACCCGTCGGAGTTCAGGCCGGAGAGGTTCGATGAGGGAGAAGGAGGAGGGTACAAGAACATCCCGTTCGGGGCCGGGAGGAGGCGGTGCCCGGGGGAGACAATGGCGGGAAGGATGATGGGGGTGACCCTTGGTGCTCTGATTCAGTGCTTCGAGTGGCGGCGGGTGGCGGAGGAGCTGGTGGACTTGAGCGAAGGGTCCGGGCTGAGCATGCCGATGGCTAAGCCGCTTCAGGCTATGTATAGACCTTACCCGGATATGGTTGAAGTCCTCTCACGTCTTCTTCGACATGGGCCGTAGATGGTGAACCTAAGAGACAGTAGATTAATCCAGCTTAATGGGCTCCATGACCCAGATCAACGGCAGCGATAAAAAATGAACACGAAGGACTTCTTGGTGTCAGGGCGAAATTGGGCTTTAATGTCGACCATTGGTCAAATAAATGGGCCCATTTAGTAATGGGCTATAGGATAAGGCCCAAATGAACTCATTTGCTCCTTGGGCCACGAGAACCGTATTGCTATGCATACTTCCTTAGCCAATCCGCGGCTGTTTAACGCTGATGTAAACGATTATCGTTCATCATAATTGAAATTAAGTTTGGGCCTCACGTTCTAAAAAATAAATCCACGACTGGTTTGGTTTCTCAATAAACACGCAACAATGAGTAAAATTATTGTGTTATATCAGCAGAATTGAATGGAGACAAAGTAAAAAAAGAGAAAAATACTTTTTTTAAATTCTAATTCTCTAATGGGCATTCTTATTGTTTTGCATTGAACACATGAACTCCGAATTTGGTTTGAATACAATCTAAAACTTTCAGTCTTTTTACATTTAGTCTGTATATGATGTTTTTTAAATTTTAAAGTTCGTTATATTTATCTTGCACTTTAAGGGGTCCGTTTGGTTCCGAATCAGAGTCAAGGTCAAGGTCAAAGAAAAGGGTAAAATATAAAATGATAATGCGGTCAAGTAAATCTTATTTGGTTACTGATCTGGCTAGCGAGTGTTTTAAATTTTTTCTAGACAAATTTGCCCTTAATAGCCATTCTTGCCGTTGCCGTCGCCGCCGTTGACTTTGTCTTCTCCGACGAGGTTCGGCGCGGCGGTGAGCTTGCCGGGCAGCTCGGGGAGCGAGCTCGCCGGGCTAACTCGTGCGGGCAACTCGGACGGCGAGCTCGCGCAGAGAGCTTGCCGGGGGAGATGAGGGCATTTAGTCATTTCTTATGTATAATTAAATTAAATTAAATAATGTTAGTCTTGTCAAATTTTTGGTATTTGAAAGATAGTCTAGTAGTGCGAGGCGATCCTATCCCCCACCCGGAACTAAACGGGCGCTAAGAGACCATTACATTAATTTTGCATTTCTTTATTTATGTGATGTGAAATTTAATTTAAAAATAACTCCTAAATTTTATTTGTTTTTCAAATGACTCTATGACGATTTTTTAGAGTGCATCAAGATCAGAATCGGTATTAAGATTATTTTATCCTAATCAACTTATCATCCAAACGCCAAAAAGATATCTAGATCATTTTTACGTTACTTTAAAAATAAATTATTGTACCACCCTTACATTTATTTATTAAAAATTTAATAAATAATATATCTAAGAGCATAAAAAGTCTAAAAAATTTAAACCATTCACTAGTCAAACTAGCATTCAAATACCAAAAATTTGATCAGATTATTTTTTTATACTTTAATTTTAATCTTGAGTTTAAACTTGATATTAATTTCAAACCAAACTACGCATTATGGTACGACGAGAGATGATATAAAAAAATAAAATAAGAAAGTATTATTATATTAGCAAGTTATTTTCTAAAATGTCATGCTAATATAACGGACTGAACTACCTTTAGATAAAATTGACAAATCAACTGTTTCTTGAAGGTGATGGTCTAAATAATGATAATTTAATAGATATGGCAACAAGCTTGGACTTTTCTGCAGTTGGAAAACTACTTAAATTTAATTGGACTGTAAAATTGAATTTAATATTCAATTAGAAGTTGACTCCGGTTCAAACAATCCGATTTAATCCAACAGCCGATTAAATTGCATGGTTTGTTATAATGCATCAGTAAGACTAGGATTAGCGCAGTGAGTTGAAGCCCAAACAAAAGCAAACTTTAACGAATAGATAACGACTTCAATGATTATGTATGCGTTATCTACGAATAATTTGTGTGGAACGCGCGCGTGTTTGAAAAATGGGGTTGAACACATGAACTCCGAATTTCTTTCGGAGCTCTTCGATTTTTCATCCTTCTTCTGTGCTTACGGTCAAGGCCCTCATATCAGCTCATTTCAAAATTATTATTTTTTTATAAAATTAATATTACTCATTTTAGATTGTTATTAAATTAAATTATTTTTAAAAAATTAAATAATTTTTCAAAAACTTTAAATATTGAAGCGTTAATTTTGATAAAAAAATATTAATTTATAAAAGTAATTTACTAGTCTTGATTCTAATTCTAATTTTAATTTCAAACCAAACAATACCTAGAATCATCCCAACCGATAACTTGACTAAAGTGTAGCAGGCACAAGGTCTCGACAGAAAACAATTACATATTGTTGTTTCCGATTTAAAAAAAAGAGAAAAATATTTTATTGATAAGCAACTCTGCCAATTTAATGTTTACCAATGATCTTTTTTATTAAATTTTGATACTTATAGACGTCAAATTTGTATAAAGGCCCTCATTTTAAAAAAATTATAAAAAATTATAGTTTTTCTTTATTTGCATTCTACACTGTTCACTTGTAATATTTTTTTTGTTTGAAATAATTATTTAATTTTGTACGCAAATTTTTTTTGTTATATATTGAATGAAAAATAGGAAAAATATAAACATATATAAATAATATACTCATGATTTGAAAATTTTACATTCTAATGTTATTATAATTTACAAAAAATCTTGTAAAATAGATAACTACAAATAATATCTAGTTTTGAAATGTATTCACATTAAAAACTTGTTATAACTTACATTGACGATCACGTAAGATAAATAATATTTTTTGTAAATTCTTAAGAAAAAAAGGACTTTCTGTAAATTTTTTTTAAAATAAGAGTTTTTCTGTAAACTTTTAAGTAAATAATGAATTTTTGATACATTTTAAGAAAACGACGTTTTCTATATTTTTTAAAAAATAAGAATTTTTCTATAAATTTAGTTTTTGAAAAATATTTAAGTGAGATGTAAAAGAATCTCTTTGAAGGATATACGTGAATATTTTTATTCCAAATTAATTAGTTAATTATAGATAATAAAATTTCAAAATAAAATACAAATAAATATTGAATTTACTAAGAATAGTATTAACGTTCTTTCATTTTTAATATGATTCAATTCTTAAGTTTACCGATCTTAAAAACTACGAAGAAAAGCTTGTGATATCGTGGATTACGACCTCAATGGCACGCGAGAGGATCATATATAATAAACATTTAACGATTAAAAAAATAAAAATGTTGAATAGTAAATGCTAACCATCGTGTTATTGTCCGCAAACGACATCTGCAAAAAAAATTATATCAAGGAATACGGATTCGAATACGTAGCATGTGATGTCACATAATTCATTAATTATCAATATCTACTATGAACACAGTTACACAATGGTTCGAGTATGACTTTCAAAGGTTTTTTTTTTATAAACATGAAAATTTATCCAGCGCTTGCATTTTTTTTTTGAGCTTTTTACTTAAAACCCCTTAAAAAATCATTCAAATATATATGGCATCTTGAGTCTTTGGTAATTACGAATAAGATTTTTTTTAATTTTCAATCAGGTTTCATATTTTTTTGTTAACAAAACTACTTTTTGTGAAAAATAAATTTAGTATATTCCCCAACGATTATAATAAAAAAAAGTTAAAAATACTTCTTTTATAAAAATTTAGTATATTTTATAAACTTTAATTGGTCTTTTTTTAAATATACAATATACAAATAGGAACACATTTAGTTTTTGAATAACATATAATATAAAAAAAGATACACAATTGGTATTTGAACAATATACGGAATATAGATAGGCACATAGTCAGTCTTTAAATAACATACAATAAATATATAGGTAGGTACATAGTTAACCTTTAAACAACATACAATAGATAAATAGGTACACAGTCAATTTTTAAACAATATATAATATATAAATAGACACATAATCAGTCTTTGAATAAGATACAATATATAAATAAGCATATAGTCGGTCTCTGAATAACATACAATATATAAATAAGTATACAGTTAGTCTTTGAATAAGATACAATATATAAATAGACACATAATTAGTCTTTACATAATTAACCATAAATAAAGTATTCGAGCATGACATGAAAAATAACATAAGTAATACTGTAGTCTAGTCAATAATAATATAATCATAATAAGTCTAGGCAATAGGAATATAGTGGTCACACACATAGCATAGTTCTAAAAAGTTTGGTAGCATAGACTATACAATAACATGACAACGATCATAAGAAGATCACAATATGCTTTTAAGGACAGTTTTCAATAATGCTCATCGAGGAAATTTTGGAGCCATTCAACTCTAGCCTTGTTATCCATACCCTCCACGAAAGTCATGCTATCAGCATCATCACCATACAAATACCTATAGGTATACTTCAGAAAAGACACACTAAAGTGTCTTTCTATAAATCGGTTTAATATTGAGTATAATGATTTCTTCCATAAATCCCTTGCCACTATTTCGATGGCACAGGTAACCTTGCACACGTCATCTATCAACTCTGTCACTAGTGGATCGTTCATGAGAGACTTCGAGCCTTATCATCCATACCCTTCATGAAAGCCATGCTATCAGCATCATCACCATGCAAATACCTATATGCATGCTTCAAAAAGGACGCGCTAAAGTGTCTTTCACTAAACCGGTTTAATATTGAGTATAATAATTTCTTCCATGAATCCCTCGCCACTGTTTTGATGGCTTAGGTAACATTGCACTCGTCATCTATCAACTTTGTCACTAGTGGATCGTTCGTGAGAGACTTCGAGATACTAGGGGAACTAGTGGTGTGTCCTTTGCCTTTGGGATTGGTTGTGGCATTGATGCTTTGCGGGGTTGCAATTTTGCTATGCCTGGAACCATTAGGAGCATGAAAAGCATCATCCCGCATGATATTCTATTCTTCACTTGTTACATCTCTCTTTGGCTCCCCTCCGAAATAATCATAGCAGGATTTCACCATATTACCGATAGCGAAATTTGTTTCACATATAAGAAATAACTCATTATACAGTGAAGTTGATTTGTTTGGAAATTACTTAGAGTCTTTGACCTTTTGTAAAAATTACATCAGACAAATGCATAAACATGTAATATTTTGAAGATGCTAAATAGATAATGCAAAGTTTTTTTTTTCATATAGATTTGATGTCAACGTAGACTTATCTAATAGCTGTGATCATCTTATTGATGTCATACCAGCCCACCCATTATAGTCCCTTAATTTAGTGATTATTGTCGCATGCTTTTTCAAGGTATTATACTAGTCATGTACATTATCAGCAGTGAAGTCATTGTTGAATTGGGCAGCAACAACAATCGTAATAGCCATAAAAATAGACTGCTCGAAACTCTTATCTTGCTTATGCCCAACATGCACTTTCTTGGTAAGAAACCTGATAAGGAATTGTGATGCCCTCTTTGACAATATCATATGAAATTTATATGTCTTTGATGATTTTCCCCTTTTGCTTCCTTTTGTATCCTTATTTGTCTAGATCACAACAAGACCTAGATCCTGATTCGTTGAGTTAATCCTCGACAACGACTCAATCTCTTCAAGTCCAAAAAACTCTATTCCTTGCAAAGAAGACAAATATTTTAGCAAATGAATACAAAAATTGTGATAAAAAGTAGACATGTGAATACTATCAATCAAAAATCACGTTATGAAGATTAAATATCAAACATAACTGTAAATAAGGTGTTCTGAAAAAAGAAAAAAACCAAATGCATGACCCATGTTCACATGAGGAGAAAGCCTATTCATTATTGTAATCCTCCCATATCATGGTGGCTATTTGATCCCTTAACTGGTCCCACTTTTGGTTCTCCTTGTGTTGCTCCTTGAGAGTAGAACCTGCATACAATGGCTCCTCTTCCTCTTTGTCCATGCCCTCTTCATCTTCATCTAACATCAAAGGTTCCAGTTCCATATTGAGCAATTCATCGAAAGGATCTACCGTTATGTAGTTATGCAACATATAACATGCCTCAGTCATATCAACTTGAGTGGTGAATGGAAAGAACTGAGTTTCGGCCAGTATACTAAATTGATTCTTCAGTACTGCAAAAGCACCCTCAATCTTGAATCTTAGCAATGCGTATCTATAATTGAATAGCTTCTTGGTATTTTATGGTAGTTGTTTGACTTGTTTCTTTATATGATACCTAATACATCTATATGGTACTATGAAATAAGCCACTGTTGTGTATTCGACGTCGATAATATAGTATTTGCCTAAAATAATAAAAAATTAAAATAATATCCGCAATAAAGTTGAAATATTTATGACTTAAAAATAATACTTTCTATCTATTTTAGTCCATTGGATGGAGGTCAAAAAATAGCATCTTTCAAAATAGCAAAATTATTTATGGATCCCTTACAATCGGCCAAGATATAAAGAAATTTAAGTTTGACATCGGTTATGACTAACACATTCTGTGACACCCTTTTGCCCATGAAAATATGCAACTATATCAGCTGAAACTTTTGTAAAATATATGTTCCATTAATTAGACTAATACAATCCTAAACATAGTCCAAACAAATAATTGAAACTTACATTGCATACTATGATAAACAAACTATCATTAACAATGTACCATGAACTATGAAATATAGTTAGGATTATTCAGTATGATTGGATTTATCAATGAGATTGCCTAAGACATACAATGAGATTGCCTAAGACATATAGTCATCTCTAATTCCATGTATAGCTCGCAAGCACTTGTAAAATATTGACTAACTATCTCACTAAAATGGACAAACACAATCTTCATGCTCCTATTCCTCAAATGAAAATCAATATAATGTAAAAATATTGCAAATTGCTCCTTAATAGTTACATATCATATATTATACATAAGGTTGCGGTCTCTTAGTATATTAGCCAAATTCAAAAATACTTGGAGATCCATCCTCAAGTACTTCACACCAGGGTTTTGAAACTCAATCGAAACATTTTGGTTTTAGCCGAAATGTTTCGGTTTTGGCCGTGGCCAAAACGTTTTGGTCAATTATGTTTCAATTTTAGGGTTTGCGAGAACACCGAGAAGTTCGCCGCAATAGTTGCATTCAGGCGTACAGAGCCCTTCGATGCTATCCAACGGTGCACTGACTTTGACTTCTCATGGCACGCAATCCAGCAAATAGGCAAGATCCATGGTGGGTTCGTGAAAGCCCTAGGGCTACAAAGGAAGAATGGTTTTCCAAAGAAGATAGAGCAAATGTAACACAAGCCACCATATGCCTAGTATGCCATAAGAGAGAAGCTAAGGCAAGTGCTGAGCAATAATCAGAAGGCCAAGTTGTTGGTGACAAGACATAGCTTGGGTGGAGCTTTGGTGATCTTGTTCGCAACAATCTTGGTGATGCATGCAAAGAAAGAGAACTTGGAGAGATTAGAAGGGTTGTACATGTTTGGGCAGCCTATGGCCAAGGATGAAAAGCTTGAGAGATTAATTTTTTTTCCGTTGTGACTATTCCTCGGTGGAGTGTGACCTCTTAGAGTTCACCGATGGGGATATTGTCAAGCTGTGGAGTGTTTGTTTGCATGCCTTCCACCTAGAGTGCATTGACTCTTGGCACAGGTCCAGAAAGACATGCTCGATTTGCTAGGCCGATTTGGAGGCTCAACTAGATGATGAGGCACTTGTATCAGTGCATGCAATGGTTGGTAGCAGTGGAGGGGCCGCCGATGATCATGTTGTCAACATTAGAGATGAAGAAGAAGAACGATTATAGAATAAAAGTTTAACTAGGCCTTATTTGGTCTAGTCAAATGCGATTCGCAGAGATAGGCCCAATTGAAGGGTGAGCAATTGATCAAACAGACTAGGTTCATACAGTTGATATCTAATTTTTTATTTTTTTTTTTGTAGATCATATACATATGAGAAATTTTTGTATAATGTAGAGAAAATAAGGTCTTGAAGGTAACTAATTAAACTTAAAATTTTTAGATTAGCATTAGTGAAACTCTTAAAAGATTGTAACTTTTTAATTGAAATTTTTTTAGAAAAATAAGTTAATATATATTTCTTGCATATTTTCCACTAGTTTTAAATATTCTCACTGAGTGTTAAATAGAAAATGAGATCAATATTATTTTCAAGTCAAATTTGAAAAACTCAGATAAATAAGCAAACCAAAGTAGAACGCAGCACTGAAAATATAAGTCTTCTTTGAAATAAACATCAATAGAAACTTCTTTATATTTTTTTCTCGTTACCTTCTATTTTTTATATAATAATATATAAAATTGACTATACAAGTAATTAACTACCAAAATTAATTAAATATAATTTAATATTATAGTAAAATTAATTATAATTTTTTAAAAAATTTTTAAAATTTTTTGTAAATTTTATAATATTTTTAATATGAAGTCAAAGTAGAATCAAACTATAGTCAAAACATAATATAGAAAAAAATATTTTGATCGAAATTGAAATAAAAATGGTTTATGCCGAAACGACTAAAACGTATCAATTTCTCTAGTTACAGAAACTGATCTCAAAACCAAAATTTAAAACCTTCCCTCACACAATTGCTTCTTTCATTCTGTAGTATATTCTCAAATATACTACTACTAAACGTTTCTCTATTGATGAATAGTTCAATGCTCTAATGTGGTTTTTTTCTTCTCCGCAAAACTTAATTATACACACAGGCATGATAACAAACATTTTTTTTTTTTTAAAAAACTAGTAGCTTGAATGCTTAGCCATTCTAAATTCTCATTATCATTCATCTAATAATCAAATATTTATTAGAGTATGAAATTTGAATCAATCTTTTACAAAGAAAATACACAACATTCAATCTAAAAATAGTAAATCAAACAAATAATATAATAAAAAAAATAAACAACAG
The DNA here is from genome assembly GCA_005019695.1 of Trichopus zeylanicus subsp. travancoricus. NCBI lineage: Eukaryota > Viridiplantae > Streptophyta > Magnoliopsida > Dioscoreales > Dioscoreaceae > Trichopus > Trichopus zeylanicus. Next base: position 208,347 of record RXID01015079.1, read on the forward strand.
ATAATGTATAACGTCGTTATTCCATATAATAATCATGCTTTTCATATGTATCAGTTTATTGCAAAAAGCTCTATTGCGATCCATGTTGCAAATCACTATCGTGCTTATACGATACATGACCCACTTTTCGAAACTTGCACTAATCAACAATAGGTGATATTATGGAGCACAACATCTATACTTGCAACCATATAATGAAATATGTTATATTTAAATTTTTGTCACTAAAGCGGGTATGCATACTTATCACAAATTTCTATTGATTCCAAATTAGAATTAGAGAACTCACGCGAATGTGGAGCCCACATAATTTTGATTCAAAAATTACGAATTTCTTTACATCGGATAGAAATTCAGATGTCGCTATTCGAAATTACTGAAAATCCTAATTTTAATAATTTTAAAACAGTATTTAAATAATTAAATATTAGACTTCTCAATTGTCCTAATTATTCTAATTCTGACTTTTCGAAATTGGACCACGCAGGCTTGGAGATAGGGAAAAAAAAAAAAAATCAATTGAGATGCAATTGGGTCGTTTGAGCAAAGTCAAACAGGCACACGATTTTTGCAAACTGATCGACTTAGTTTCAACTGTTACAAAGTTTGACGACAAAAAGGTGTGATGCGGGCTTGCTGTGTCGAAAAGTTTGACTCAATCCGATTCAGCGTGAAATCGTGGTTGGAATTCTAAGGCTTTCTTTGAAAAAAATATAAAATGGTCTATCGAGTTGTCGTTGACGTGCAAACACAAAAGTGTACCTTCGTGCAAATACAAATCCTACAAGTAAAGTCGACTGTCGAAAAATAACAGAACCACAAAAAGCACCTTTAAATAGCTTATTAAAATTTTAAAAAAATTTAGTAAACTATTATTAAAAAATAATCTTATAATAGTTTAATTTTTAACAAATTAATTAAATATTTTATACTAATTTAATTTAATTTTTTAATAAATAAAAGAAATAGTTAATTGGGCTAATAAAAAATTGGTACGCTACTCCAATGGAGTTTCCTTTTTCTCAAGGTGTCCAATGGGCATATCTTCTTGAAAAATAATTTTAAAACAGAACGTGTTAGGAATTTTAATGATTTTACCGTCTCGGGTGATTCAAAATTAAGATTAAAATCAAAATCAAGATTAATATATTATTTTTATAAATTAATATTTTTTTTATCAAAATTAACATTATGATAATTTAAGATTTGGAAAATTATTTATTTTTTATAATAATTTAATTTAATAATAACGTAAAATAAGTAATATTAATTTTATATGGAAATTTTTTTAAAAAAATACTGATCCTGATTTTGATTTCAAACCAAACAGAGACTATTATTCCAAAAAATAAATTTTTATTTTTTAATAATATTATTGTTTTCTCAAAAATTTTAGAAAAACGAGACATGGATTTTTTTGCTTTAAAAGACACTGAACATATACATTTATATACACGCAAAAAATCCCAAAAACATTTATACCAAAAAATCCCAAAAAAATCCCCCAAAACTGAATTGCATTTATACCCTAATGAAAATTAGATTTGTACAGACGCCCCTGTGAAAATCACCAACTTGCATAGGTACGCTCACAAAAATACGATATTTGATATTTGTTTTGTAACGACCGGCCCGGGTCCTTGGATTCAAGCCGATGGGATCTATGATTAGACCAAGGAACATATGCCTGCATGCAAAAAATTTTTCAATAAAAAAAAAAAACAAAAGAATGCAGATGCTTCGTGTGCCAGACATTTGCTCAGGATGATTTCATTCGGGAAAAGTCCTACAAAAGTTAAGCCCTAAGCCAAGGATATACCCAACAAATTTGAACACTATCTCTCAAATTCTAATGCATATTTTCAAACTGCCCGTCTATATAAACACCGATCTTAGTGCAAACCCCAACACGCAATACATACTGTGAGAGATTGTGATATCATGGAGACCTTGTTGTACAATGCCATTTCTCTCGTTTTGGCCGCTCTCATCTTCTTCATTCTGCTCAAAAACAAAGGAGGAGCTCACGGCAGACGCCCGCCGTGTGTCGCCGGGTACCTTCCTGTGCTCGGCCACCTCCACCTCATCAAGCACCCCGTCCACCAGACTCTCGCCAGCTTCGCCACCCGGCATGGCCCTATCCTCCGTCTTTACTTCGGGTCTCGCCCGATCCTCGTCGTCTGCTCCGCCTCCGCTGCCGAGGAAGGAATGCCTCACAACCAATGACCAGGCTTTCGCCAACCGCCCCTGGCTCACCTCCTCTGAGCACTTCGGCTACGGCCACACTGCCGTCGACTCCACCCCCTACGGGCCACACTGGCGCAACCTGCGCCGAGTCATGTCCCTGCAGATCCTCTCGCCAGCCCGCGTCACCGCGCTGTCCTCCATCCGCTCCGACGACGTCCACACGCTGCTCCGGAGGCTCTGCCGCGCTCCAGGGAAAGTGTCTCTCCGGAGCTTCCTCGCGGAGCTCACGTTTGGCTCCATGGTGAGGACGGTGATGGGGAAGAAGTACAACGGAGAAGAAGAAGAAGGCAGGGAGTTCAGAAGGATCGTAGAGGAGGTGTTTGTATTGAGCGGGCTGCTTTGCATGGATGACTTCTTGCCGTTGGTGAGGTGTTGGAGGCTGGTGTTCGGGAGCGGAGGGCTGAAGAGGAAGATCGAGAAGCTGGGGAAGGAGATGGATGAGATGTTGCAGGGCTTGGTGGAGGAGCGCCGCCGCCGGAGGAAGCTGGGGGAGCAGATGGAGACCGCCGTCATCGACGAGTTGCTGACCCTTCAGGAAGCCGACCCGGCCTACTACGTCGACTCAGTCGTCAAGGGAATTCTACTGGTAACAACATTTTTTGGTGTCTTGCATTCTTTCCTTCTTACTTCCATTGTTAACTCGCTTACCTGATATTGTTTGATGGCAGACTCTTGTGTCAGCAGGGACAGACACGGTGAAGGTGACCATGGAATGGGCAATGTCTCTCCTGCTAAACAATCCGAAAGTTCTGAATAAGGCGAAAGAAGAGATTGACACAATCATCGGGCACGAACGCTTGATCACAGACTCTGATCTCCCCAAACTGCATTACCTCCACAACATCATTAAGGAGACTCTCCGGCTATTCCCTCCAGCGCCTCTACTACTACCACATGAATCTGCGGCCGACTGCACGGTCGGCGGGTACGACATTCCTCGTGGTACACTTCTACTAGTCAATGCCTACGCCATACAGCGGGACCCGGAGATGTGGTCGGAGCCGGAGGAGTTCAAGCCAGAGAGGTTTCATGTCGAGGGTGGCAAGGGGTTCAAGTACATACCCTTCGGGTCAGGAAGGAGGGGGTGCCCCGGGGAAGGGTTGGGTACTAGGACAATAGCTTTGGCTTTGGGGTCTATGATCCAGTGCTTCGACTGGGAGCGAGTTGGAGAAGAGCTGGTGGATTTGGCTGAAGGCGAAGGGCTCGCCATGCCCAAGGCCAAGCCTTTGGAGGTCATCTGCAAGCCTCGTCGAAGCATGCTTCATGTTCTCTCACGACTTTGAAAATTTCGCTTTGTGGGAAGATTATAGGGAAAGAAACATCAACATACAGATACAGTAGTAGTTCGGGATATTGAGAAAGCAAGTGGAGGAGGTTGCAACAGTTGTTGGCGGTTGACTCCACTACAAGACTTTCTCCGTCGCTTCCATGCCTGAAAATAAAGTTCAATTGCTGTAAATTGAGGTAAAAGGAACTACAATAAACCAACCCCATATCGTCTTCCAACCCAGAATAAACTGTAAACGCGCTCAATCAAGGTAATCTGGTCCAAAAGAGAGTTGTTTTGCCCGGGTAAAAACATATGAGCAAGGTCTGTCTGCTACTCTTGACAAGTCACAATAAAAAATAGATAATAATGGAGAACAAAGAATGCTCAAATTATTATTTGAATATTGAATTCGGTTAAGTCCGATATTCCGCTACACCTTTTTTCTTCGTATTTTAAATAAATTTTCACAAAAAAAATTTTTCATTTAGTAAATTTTAAAATATATATGTTCTCATTTTTTAAAAATTTTAAAATATTTTTAAATCTAAAATTAAATTTTAATCAGAGAAAATTATAAAATAATTTGATCAAAATCGAAACGAATTCATTTCGATCGAAAAATAACCGAAATATATCGATTTCGGTGGGTGCTGGAATTAATTTCGAAATTAAAACTTAAAATTTTAAATTTCGTGGGTCACACTAGAAGATTTTGCCTGCAATCAAGAGCAAAATTAATTCAATCAGTAACAAGTATCAGTCCATATCTATGGAATTCAATAGAAGAAATCGCCCTTTTTTGGAAATTTCGCTTTCAAATCTTTATTGAAGAAAAGAGACTTTTTATTACTCTTGACGGGTTTCAATAAAAAATAGCTAATCACGAAGAAAAAACAAATGGAGAACAAAGAATGCTCGAATTATTATTTGAATATTGAATTCGGTTAAGCCCGATATTGTGCTACACCTTTTTTTTTTTTCATATTTTAAATAATTTTTTACAAAAAAAATTTTCATTTAATAAATTTTAAAATATATATGTTCTCATTTTTTAAAAATTTGAAAATATTTTTAAATCTAAAATTAAATTTTAATCAGAGAAAATTATAAAATAATTTGATCAAAATCGAAACGAATTCATTTCGATCGAAAAATAACCGAAATATATCGATTTCGGTGGGTGCTGGAATTAATCTCGAAATTAAAACTTAAAATTTTAATTTTCGTGAGCCACAGTAGAAGATATTGCCCGCAATCAAGAGCAAAATTAATTCAATCAGTAACAAGTATCAGTCCATATCTATGGAATTCAATAGAAGAAATCGCCGTTTTTGGAAATTTCACTTTCAGATTTTTATTGAAGGAAAGGGACTTTCAGCTACTCTTGATGGGTCTCAAAAAAAAAAAAAAAAAAAAGATAACGATGAAGAAAAAACAAATGGAAAACAATGAATGCTCAAATTATTATTTGAACATTGAATTCGGTTAAGCCCGATATTGCGCTACACTTTTTTTTTTCATATTTTAAATAACTTTTCACAAAAAAAATTGTCATTTAATAAATTTTGAAATATATATGTTCTCATTTTTAAAAAATTTAAAATATTTTTAAATCTAAAATTAAATTTTAATAAGAGAAAATTATAAAATAATTTGAATGTTCCAAGTCTAATTTTCTTCCATAAAATTTGAATGTCGAGTCTTTTTTTTTTTTTTTTTTGCTAAAGATTGTCAAAGTCGTGCTCTTGAAAAATTTGCTAGGTTACCTTTCACTTCCACTACTACACTATTTGATGCACCTTTTCATCTAATACATTGTGATCTGTGGAGCCCCTCACCTGTTTTGTCTAGATTTAATTATAAATATTTTGTTTTGTTCGTCGATCAAATTATATATTTTACGTGTATATATTTCTTACATGTTAAGTTTAAACTAGCAAACATAGAAAAAATGTTTATTACTATGATTGAAGAGGCACAATTTGGAAAAATAATCAAAATTTTTTCATTCGAATTCTGGAGGAGAATTTTGTGCTTCAGATCTCATAAAAATTTTCCATGAAAAAGGAATTTTAGCTCAACAATCATGTCCCAACACATCATAATAGAATGGGTTAGCAGAATAGAAAAATCGTCATAATTTGGAGATTGCTCCAACTCTTCTTCTCAAATCTCGTGTTCCTCACAGTTTTCGGTAGAAGCAAACTCATAAGGCTGTCTTTATCTTATTAATCGGCAAACTACTCTCATACTTAATAATCAATCTCCGTATTCTTATTTTTATAATAAGTCACCAAATTATTTGCATCTTCGGGTTTTTTGATGTGTTTTGTTTTGTATTGCCAGTAATCAAAGATAAAAATCATTCAGTCAACTTAGATTTGTAACTAAAAGAAGATCTCTCCTGATATTGAGGGATCTTAATTGTATACTTATTATCTTTTCCATTATTAGCTATGTTTACTATTTATAGATATAAATCTCTGTATATATATATAAACATGTAAAGTTCAGACATGAAAAATAATTACTTCTCTTTGAAATTGTCATCGGCCGCAACCAATGAAACCAGGAATGAGAGGGATGCGCGCATTTGCTCGTAGAATCTACCCGCTTTAACTTCGAAGGATCATTGATCTGGAGAGACCACCACCCATGGCATCTTCTGGACATCATCCAACAAATTGGAATTCTCATGGGTAATGATGCTGTTGTTGCTCATGCATCTCGGGAACAAAATGCTTAGGTTGATCTTTTTTCTAAGTTGGACTCTGGTCGGAGATGTCTTGAAAGCTTTTAGCCTTCTCCGTGAGTTCTGGCTCATGTACTTCGGGAACGACAACGAAAGAGCCGCTATTAACTTATTCTTCAGTAGAACCCGATTCATTCCTTTTACATTGAATTTCATTTGGACGTCAAGGGAACATGATGTTAAACTGGACCAGTTCTTGAAAATGAAATCATCTTCAACCGCTTTGCAAGAACAAAAACATTCCAACTCAAAATTTGTCATCTACTTCAGAGTGATGTTATGCTCGAAGGGATATCTGTTTGAGGGACTATGCTTGATGAGATATTGAAGGGAATATTAAATAAAATTATCATACTTATATGGCTGAAAGAAATGAAATTTAATCACACTAATTAACTAACTTTAACTATTTTTCTTAACATTTGCAAAATGGGCCCGAACTCTGGTTCGCGAGCACCGTCAAACCTCACACTTCTGGCGAGCAAATTCAGAGAATCCGGCGCGTGCAAGTCGCCCCGCAACTCTGGTTATCTGCTGAACCAGAATCACGCGGCTAAGCACTTGACAATATTAAGCTACAACGTCGTTTACTAACCTAAAACCTAAAGCGTACAATGTCATATTTCGTCAAAAATTCAGCTTATGACTAATCTTTTTTAATTACAAAGTTTATGACTAATCTACTTCACGTGCTTCATGTTTGCAGCTCCGATGCAACGTGATTAACGACGATAGTTTTCATATTCCAACAATTCTTTGCCAACTTGGATGCATTTGCATGAGGCTGCGCGCCTATAAATTTGTGTGCATTGTGATACAAGCCTCACCACCAAATTAGGGCAAACACTCCCTTGAAAATCAAGGAGAGTGAGAGAATCATAGTATTCAGGGATGGAGTATATGTTGTACTATGGCTTTACGCTCATTGTGGTCATGCTCATCTTCCTGAAGCTGATCGTCGGGTGGAAAGGAAGAGGAGGAGGTCATGGCCAACGCTGGCCGCCGCTTGTCCCTGGCTCCCTTCCTTTGCTCGGCCACCTCCACCTCCTCACGGGCCCAATCCACCAGGCCCTTGCCCGTCTTGCCGCTCGCCACGGTCCCGTTATCAGAATCCAAGCGGGATCCCGGCCCGTCGTAGTCGTTTCCTCCGCCTCCGCCGCAGAGGAATGTCTGACTACTCATGACCTCAACTTCGCCAACCGCCCGCGCATGACCTCCGCCGAGCACTTTGGCTACGGCTACACCACCGTCGACTTCGCCTCCTACGGCCCCCTCTGGCGCAACCTCCGCCGCCTCATGTCCATGCAGATACTCTCCCCCGGCCGCATCGCCGCGCTTTCCGCCATCCGAACCAACGAGGTCCGCACGCAGCTTTGGCGGCTGTGCATATATCCAGGCAAGGTTGATATGCGAAACTTCTTTGCGGAGGTTACGTTCGCCGTGATGACGCGGACGGTGATGGGGAGGACGTACGATGCAGAGGAGAAGGAGGATAGGGAATTCAGGCGGATTATCGAGGAGGTGTTCGCGCTCATGGGAACGATGTGCTTGGATGACTTCGTTCCCGTGGTGAGGTGTTTTGGGCGGTTGTTTGGCGGCGGAGTGAAGGGGAAGATAGAGAAGGTGGCGAAGGAGATGGATGAAATGCTGCAGAGATTGGTGGACGCGCGCCGACGCCAAAGGAACCTGGGAGAGGTGAAGGAGAAAGCCGTCATCGATGAGTTGTTGGCATTGCAGGAAGCTGATCCCGGCTACTACTCTGACAACCTCGTAAAAGGAATGCTTCTGGTAAGAACAGGATATGAGCCGAACCACTCTCACATATTATATACGTTTAACCATCGGTGATTCACATTCTTGTTCCTTGTATTTTGGGTGGCAGACTCTTCTATCCTCGGGCACAGACACTGTGAAGATGACCCTGGAATGGGCAATGTCTCTCTTGGTCAACCACCCTGACTCATTGAAGAAGGCCAAGGATGAAATCGACGCTCATGTCGGGCGCGAACGCTTGTTAACAGACGCAGACCTTCCCAAGCTTCACTACCTCAACAACATCATGAAGGAGACTCTCCGGCTATTCCCGCCGATCCCTATCATGCTGCCACACGAGTCGGCAGCCGATTGCACCGTCAGCGGCTACGACATTCCTAGCGGCACGCTTCTGCTAATCAATTCCTTTGTCATACACAGGGACCCGAAGCTGTGGCTTGAGCCAAGCAAGTTCAACCCAGAGAGATTTGACACTGTCAGTGAAGGGAAAAACTTCAGGTATATCGCGTTTGGATCGGGAAGAAGAGGGTGTCCGGGGGAAAACTTCGGCAACAGGATGATGGGTCTGACTCTTGGGTCTATGATTCAGTGCTGTGAGTGGAGTCGAGTAGGAGAAAAGCCGGAGGACATGGCGGAGGGCCAGGGGCTAGCGATGCCCAAGGCCGTTCCTCTGGAGGCAATCTGCAAGCCGTTCCCGGACACGCTGGATTTTCTTGGGAAAATCTAAGTTTACCATTAATTGTGTGTAGTGCAGTAACTGGAATTCGCTTTAGGTGTTTTATGAATAAAGATATTATATATTTTCCATGAAGCTAACTATCGCGCGGATTGGTTGTCAAAATGTGCTTCTTCAAAACTATTCTAATAATAAAAATATTTTGAATTTCTATCAGTTATCCGATGAATTTTGGAGTTTTTGTAATGCAAATTCTATGAATGTAATTAACTTATACGAAACCTGCATTAGCTTAATAATTGTTATTCGTGTCTCGTAAATAAAGAATCGTATTCTGCTAAGAAACTTGTCCGAGATAAACAAATACAAAGTTTTTTCAAGTGAGATTATGATCCATACGTGTTAGTTATCGTGACTCTTCATCAACGAAAGGTGAGTGCGTACAGCTGCCAAGTGAAAGCTTTGCATGAGTTGAGATTCCACCGCGACGAATCGGAGAAATCCCCCCAACTTTAATTAGGTCCATTAATTGCTGTTTCTAATGACAGAGAAATAATTAATAGAGAGCTTAGACTTTGAAGCGTAAGATAATGACTCTCCATTTGGAGAAAATCTTACTCTATTGAACGTGCACACATATGAAAGTGTGCCCCATGTTAGAGCTTTGAACAGCGCATGCGCTCGAGAACAGATCGAAGAAACAATTAATGTACATCTGCGATTCCATCGAACCTCTCGTTATGAACTCATTATTTATCATGAAAATGGAGGGGACAATATTTTCTACTTAAATCATTAACAAAGATTATTTACTCTTCTTAACTCTCAACTCCCAAGATCGAAGAAACCAAGCATATAGGGTGGTTTCCATGCCTGTTGTCCGGACCGGACCGGACCGGCAAATCCGACCGGTTAGATCGGAACCGGATGGTTTTTTCGGTGGTTTATTTGATAAATCGTCCCAACCCAATCAAACCGGACAGTTCTTATTGAACAATTTGGACCGGTTTAGCAAATTTAGTGTTTGAAAAACTACAAAAATTTGTTTCTAATGGACTTCGAACACATCTCACCCGGTTTGACCCACGGTTTCGGATTTGATCGGACTGAAGAGTTTTTTCGGTTCAGATTTCGGTTTTGATTTTGACATAATTAGTTCCGGTTGTGTATACACATTTGTGCTAGATAATACGTTTTGCATATTTTATCATCATTTTCACGTGATTGTCGAGCGTGAATATTTCCACTCCCCATTATTTGTTGCCAAGTTGTCATGTGCGCAAGGCGATTATGAACAAGTAATAAGATTCAGAAATTGATAAGAGATCCTTCCAAAGTTAGGGTTTTGATTAAATTAAAACTATCAGAACTCGGGGCTTGATTATGTATCACCACCTTAAAATGTTATTTTTCTACTGGATCTCGCAATTTAGATTGTCTGAGTCGGGTTTGTAATAAATTTATAGTATTATATTAAATAGATCGATTCAAATTTGACTTTTTTATTAAATAAATTATTTGATCCGACCTCATTCAAATAACCCATTTATTAAATAAATTGAGTCAAGTCGATCTAACTTTATCAAATTAAATTTGTTTAATTAAATGAATCATAATTTGATTCAACTCGAATCAATCCTATTGCGTGTGCTTAATTCTGTTTTGGAGTCTTTAAGTTTTTCTGATCCTTTTCAATTAATTTTAACTTGCATAGAAAAATAAACACTGCTCGTCCAGTTATGATCGAAAAAAGATACTTTGATATTTAAATCAATATATCACATCGGTTGCACTTTGCTATCCCAGACGAAACTAGGAGTTGGAATAGTGTCTAACGTTACTTGGAGAGGAGGGAGAAAAATCTAAATTTAAGTCTCTTGTATTAGTACTTTGAGCCTTGTTATATAAGATACTCTGGATGTATAACTTGAGCTGATCTTATTGGATAATTCTATCATTGTTTATGTGTGAGTTAGATAAACATATTTTGAAAATTTTGTTTTATATTTTTTATCGTGATTTTATATATTTTATCATGTAATGGGAGATGGACGATGACAAAGAAGTTTATCTCTTGGAGCACTATCCTCGTATGAACAAAGGAAGTGTATAAAATATTCAAATAATTTGTCGTATGTGTATTGTTGGTCTATCTTGATCGAGTTATAGAGTTCAACTGAGTTGTGAAATTTAGCTCTTAACGACCAAACCATAAAGCTTATTCTGTGATGGTTAAGCTGTTAAGTTCATCTCCCAATAGCTAAACTGTAGAGCTCAAATTTTTTGATGGGAAAATTGTAGTATACATCTCCTAATAAACATACTGTGCGGCTTGATTTTCAAAATTTGGAATATAGGCCCTTCAATACTTTTGATTTTGATTCGATCTTATAAGATTTGATTTTGATTCGATATTATTTTTTGACAAATCAAATTTAACTATAACATATTTTAAATAATTATTTTGTAAACATATTAATTCGATTAAGTCGATCTAATGAAATAAACGAATTATATAAATTTAACTAATTACGAACTAAATTCGATTATAATTAATTTGTATTTATTTAATTCGGTGAATTAAGATCCGATTGAAATAATATATTCTCAATTTATTTTAGAGCACAAAGTCCAAATCCCCCCATTAATTGCTTGTCTCCAATCGATGCAGTTACTTAATTGTCACGTGGGAATTTCAAAGGGTCTACTCCGATGCGTAGTGTAATCAGGCGTCAGCGTATCTTCTGTTTGTCTTTCGAGAAGCAATTTAGCGTCAGTATATTCTCACGCAGGACGGCAAAACAAATATGCGACAGCAGCAGTTTCAACTCTCCCGTTGACTTTGCCAACTGTCTCGCCTCTTTTAAGGCCGTGCTTCATTTCGGACTAAGATTAGAATAATAAGATTAAAATTTTTTTTATTTTTTTTAATTAAAAAATTCAAATAAATTATTTTAATTTCTTATTAAATTTAATTATTATAAAAAAATTAATTTATTTCGTCAACATCAAATTATTATAGAATTAATTTTAATAAAAGTATCCCGTATTATTTCGAACCAAACTGTATTTAATGTCCAAATTCAAAGTTAAATATTTTTTAAAAAAATATTTGATTTAACATAATTTTACTTTTAATTCAATTAATTAGTCTTAATCTAAATTAAAATTAAAAATAAGAACATTATTTGTTCTTTAGTCTCAAATCGAATGGGATCTAGCACATCATTTGGTTCAAAATTAAAATTAAACTTAATTTCAATCAGACTAGCAATTAAACATCGAAAAGATATTTATACTAAAATTTTATTTTTTTTTAATTAAAAAATAATGATGAAACTACCCTTGTCTTTGGTCCAAAAAAATGTAATTTTACAGACAAAACATGTGAGGGCAAATTGGTCCAAAAAAAGTTAAAAATAATACACTAATCGGACTAACGACAAACCAAACGGGACCTTAGACACTACTTTACTAATAAAATATATTCATTTATTTTTAAATACCACGTTAATATGTCATTAAAAATAATGAATCTGGACATTAACAACCTTAATGAGTTTTAATGGAATTAATATAAATTTAATGAGCTAAATCTTAAACAAATTTAATATAAAAGTTAGTGGAATTTAATAAGCTTGGCTTGCCCAAAATCTACACGGGCCGATATTGGGCCAATCCAAATCTGTACGCGTGGAGCCCATTACCAACCCTAAGATTCATGGACCGAAGAATCAGACCCATCCATCGTCCGATTTCCCAGGGATGCTCACCAAATTGCATGTAGAAATGCAAATGCCCACAATTACAAAAATGTCTAGGTGGTGATTTGAATCCATCCGTTGGTTGCTAAATTGGTTCTTGATCACGTGATATTAATTGGCAATTTTTGAATGCATGAATGCAAATTCCTAGTATTTTTGAATCTTTGGATAGTAAGGTCTGTGCCCTCAAATTAATTTTCTCCTGTAAAATATTTTCTCAAAATAATAATGATATTGATTGTTGATGGAATATGGTTCATCATCGGCTTCGATCTGAGATACTTTTTGATATTTCAATCCGTTAGGTTGCCTCTTCGCCAATCTGCAACAAAAAGAGACTATGAGGGAGATCATTGGAAGCTCTTTAGTGATAGTTACTTCGATGTCTAATTCAATAATCATCACTCAAAATGTAATGAATGAGAAAAAAAATGGCATTAGTTATTACCTTCTCAAAGACTATGCTATTTATAGGATACGAAACATATCAGAATCTTGTGTTCTCATCGTCATAATCTTCGTTAGACTTCTCATAACGGATTATCTTGTATTCTGCATCTCTCAAAATTTATTTCTAGATTTGATTATAAAAATTAGTTTCCATAATTGTTCATTCCTTGTCACTTGAGCACCGAGACGTTCTAGCTTAGTAGAACCTTGGCGTAAACACAACATGACTTCTACTAGGGAAGACACCAACGTTCGTATGGCTCAAAGTAGAGATGAGTCCGGCTTCTCATAGCTCGGTATTGAGAGCTTCTTATAGCTTAGAATCAAGATGTGTTTTACCTCAAATACTAACCTGCAAGGCTTAGTCTAGGTTTTGGTTCTTACTGACTTGTCAACTTGGCTAATTTATTTAGGTGTATCATCAGTGCCCCCTAAGCCTGGACACCGAAGTGTCCAGATTCAGAGTTTGGGGTTACTTGTGAGAATAAATCGTTTCTCATCGGTGAACTTGGTGAATTTTTAGGAGGCGAGCAGCCATATTCTTTTAATGCTTGCAATCATTTCCTGATCATGCATTCACGAATTCCCAAAATGTCATCCTCGCCATTCGTGTTGGAGGTTGACCCTTTGGCAATAGGGTGTGAGGTCTTGACATGTGTCCTCGAGGATTCATGTCTCAATTTGAAATAGCACATGCTTTTCCTTGAGATATAAATCTTACTACGTGTTATTCACTGAATGGGCTCCCCTTGGCTATAAATACAAAAAATAGTCCAAGATTACTACTTTCTCCATCTTTGTCCTTCTCAAGTTGAACCCTAACTTTATCTTCTCCCTTGTTTTTCTCTGCTAATCTTCATGGCCAATGATATAAATAGCTCAGGTGAAGGCATTGCAACCCCTCCGACCATTGTTGCTACACTAGGAGTGTTGTGATGGACATTTTGGCCAATCCAACTATCGCTATGACCCAAGGAACCTCCGCTCTTGCACCTACAGGAGTCGTTGGTTCCTCTTCTCAATCTTGAGGTTTGGTGACTTTAACTTTCTCTCCCTTTTTAATTTATTCTTATTTCTTGTAGCAATAACTTGCCGAAATAATTATGAACTAAAACCAAATCATCCAAGGCTAAAATCATGATAGAATCCAAACTAGGACTTTCCACTGAATGTTTGAATTTCACATTGACTTAGTATGAAAGTCAACACCCTCTTGTTGTGAATATTCTTTTGCAAGTAAACGGGTCTTAAATTTAACACAATCTATTTCAAAGAAATTCTCTTTCTTTCGAAATACCCACTTACAACCAATTGCTTTTTTACCTTCTAGTAATTTTACCAAGTCCCAAGTATGATTCTTTTGAAGGGAATTCATCTCTTCGTTTATAACGATTTGCCACTGAAATTTTTTTTTTATCCTACATTGCTTCTTTATAGGAAGAAGGATCACCATTGTAAGTAAATAAAGCAAAAGCTACCATATTTTCAAAACCATATCTTTTGGGTGGCGTTATGTTTCTTTGAGATCTTCGAAGTGGAGTCTTCTTAGAAATTTGATTCTTAAAATTTTCTTGAGAATTTGACACACTCTGAATCTTTTATTCTGAAGGAACTACATATTCTATTTTCACTTGCATTATATCATCGAGAGCTTTCTTGAAAGATTTTAATATAATACTTTCATCAAACACTACATCTCTCTTAATAATTACATTAGAAAAATAGGATTCCACAAACGATAACTCTTAACACCTTTGGCATAACCGAGAAAAATACACTTTTTGGAATGTGCATTTAACTTATCCTTGACGACATGCATATAAGGAGGACAACAAGAAATCTTTAAAGAAGAATAATTTATAGGTTCACTAGTCCATACATCTTCTGAAGTTTTATAATCAATGGTTGTCTGAGAGGAGTGATTCACAATGAAATATGTTGTATTGACTACTTCTGCCCAAAAATCTTTGTCAAGATTAGATGCACTAAATATATACTACGTGTTTTCTCCAATAAAGTTTTGTTCATCCTTTGAATCACACCATTTTGTTGAGATTTTCCTGGGATGGTAAAATGGCGTTCGATGCCTTCATCTTCACAGAATTTAAGAAACTCTGTTAATTTATATTCTCCATCATTACCACTTATGAGGTATTTGATTTTTTTTGTCAGTTCTTTTTTCAATTGAAGTTTTTCACTATTTGAAAAATAGAAAATGCTTTGACTTTATGATGTAAAAAATAAATTCACACTTTTCTAGAAAAATCATCAATAAAACTAATAAAATAACAAGCACTAGATTTTGATGGAATAAAGGAGTACCACACATCAAAATGAATATAATCAATTAAGTCTTTAGCGTAATGAGTACTAGTGTTAAACTTTACCTTGGACTGTTTACCATAAAGACAATGCTTGCAAAAATTCAATTTGCATGAGTTGAGGTCCTTTAGTAATTTTTTTTTGTTGAGCTCAGTTAAACCTTACTCATTCATATGACCAAGATGCATTCATAAGTGGGTCATATCAGAAAAAACCTAGAAAATTGCTATTCCATCTTTAACGATTTTTCTGACTAACTCATACAAATTTTCATATTTTAAGCTATTTATCACTATTAATGAGTCTTTAGTAATCTTAAGAACTCCATATTCAGCTGAATACTTATAACCAACATAATCCAAAGTACCCAAAGAGATTAATTTTTTTTGTAAATCAGCAATATGTCTAACGTCAGTAAGAGTTCTAATAATATTATCAAACATCTTAATTTTGATTGTTCCAATTCTAACAGTTTTGCATGGATTGTTATTACTCATCAAAACTAAATCACAATCATAAGACTTGTAGTCTTCAAACCAATTTTTATTAGGACATATGTGGTAAGAATAACTACAATCAAGAATTCAAGTATTATGGTAATGATCAAAATTAGAACTAATAGAGAGAACATTACCATAATCATCATCAAAACTTCGTTCAACAATTGACACTTGTTCTTTGACTTACTCTTTAGATTGAAATTTTTTCTTTTTTTTGCTTTAAGCTTCCAGCACTCTTCAATTATATGTCCTATCTTCTTATAATACCTGTAATTTTTTTCTTTAGATTTAGATCTAGAACGACTTGTCTTTGATCTTTCTTTGGTGCGACATCTGGCAATCAATGCTTCTAAGTATGACACATCTCCTTCAATTTTTTTTAAATATTCATTAGATAAAAAAACAACAGAAATATCATCAAAATTTAAATCCTTACCATACAAGAGACGATAATAAAATAATTATTTTATCTTCATCTTTAATTTTAACATCAATACTTAATAATTAAGATATTAGTTTATTAAAAGTATTAAGATGATCCATTATATTCGTACCTTCTCTTATTCGAAAATTGAAAAGCTTCTGTTTTAAATAAATTCGATTTGAGATAGACTTATTCATATATTATTTTTTTAACTTTTTCCATAGCTCTAAAAGTGATGTTTCATCAAAAAACGGATAGAGTACCTCATCGGTGAGACTAATGATGATTGTACTATGTGCACTAGTATTTTGATTTTTATAGACACTTTTGGTGACATCTTCAGCCTTGACATCCTCGAATATCCTTGCTGAGTAAAAATTGCACAAACTCTTATTTGCCAAATAGAAAAATCCTTACTTTTTATTGAATTTCTCTACGTCGAACTTCGTAACAAATATATTGAACTAATCTCTGACACCAGTTTGTTACGCTAAATATCAATATCTACCATAATTCACAATGTAAAAAAAGAACAAAAAAAATAATACACAAGAGATTTATGTGGTTCGATCTACGACTTACTCCATTGGTAAAGACAATCCGGGGGATATTATATTAATGAAAAAAAGAGGAGATTACAATGATGAAGACGAAAATTCAATATCACCAACTCTCACAAGAAACTAAGTAGTCTAACTGTCACAAAATGTTTTGAGAATTTTGATCTATATTTCTCTATTTTACTGTGTTGAAACCTTTAGATGACTGACTCAAATACGAGACTGACTTAAATAGAAGACTGACTCAAATAAGAATTCTACTAATATAAGTCTTCGAATACGAGATAAATTCAGAAAAAATTAGGCTTACTAAATTACTTACTAATATGAATACTAATTTAATTAGGGCTTTGCGAAAAATTCAGATTCGAGACACAACTAAGTCAATACGATTCGTCATTACTTTCAATTTGAGAGGCTTTTTGAGATTTTGATTCGCTAAATTGTCTCGTCAATTTGTAATAAAAAGACATCATAAGAAAGATCGCCGAAAGTTCTCTGGCGATGGTTACTCTGATACCTAAGTCAATAATTGTTACTCAAAATTTAGTAGATGAGAAAAAAATGGTATTAGTCTTTATTTTCTTGAAAATTGCGCTATTTATAGGGTGCGAAGTATATCAAAATTCTGCAATCTCGATGTCATAATCTTCATCAAACTTCTTATAATAGATTATGTTGAATAACGAATCTCTCAAAATTTATTTTTATGTTTGAATATGAAAATTAATTTCCATATTTATCTATTTCTTATCACTTGAGCATCGAGGTGTTCGACCTTAATAGAACTTCGGCATAGACACAATACGACTTCTTACCAGTCGAAGACACTGAGACTCATATGGCTCGACGCAAAGACAAATTTAGCTTCTAATAGCTCGGTACTAAGAGCTTCTCATAGTTCGAAATCAATGAGTGTTTTATCTCAAATACCACCCTTCAAGACTAAGTATGAGTTTTGGTTCCTACTGACTTGTCAACTCAGCTAATTTATTTTAATATATCATTAATAATAATAGCAGTGACGAAAATAGGCAAATTAATTTTAATATTCTTATTCCACAGAAATGCGGGCGATTAGCAAAGTTGATGTCATCAGTAGTTACACATTTCTCTGCGGCAGAGGCAAAGGGGATGACGAGGAAGGAGCCGGGGACCCGCTTGGATTTGAAAGACAAGGACTGTTACAAGCGGTCAAACGGGCGAAGACATAGTGAATTGGGCCAGTCAAAATGTAGAGGTGCCCAAGTAGTAGTATGGAACCCAGCACACACACGGCACACACGGCACACACGGCACACACGGCACCCTGTGCCAGCCATGAGGTACTCTTCTTTCTCCTCTTCCTCCTCTTCCTCCTACTGTGAGCAGCTTCAGGAAGATGAGCGTGGCCACAATGCGTGTGAAGCCTAAATACAACACATACTCCATCTCTAAGTTGAGTGTATGCCCTATTTTGGTGATGAAGCTTGTGTCTTAACGCACACGTATATATAGACGATCATTTTCATGCAAATGCATGCAAAGTGAATTATTCTTTTCTTTTCTCTTTTCTTGTTGGAAAAAGCACACGAAAATGTTATTGCTGATGAAATGCATTGTGATTTCATGCAACATGATTTTGCTGCAAAAGAATAGAATGCCTCGGTGGAGACTCTAATTTGGAAGTGAGGGAAGACAGTCGAGTACGTACGGATGACTATCAGCTTTACACGAGGTTTATGGTTGGGTCGGATTGGGTAATTCCCAATTAAACGAGTGCGACCGGACCAATTCAACTCTTAAATACAACAACGAAGAAATAGCGGGTTAATCTACTTGGATACTGCAGCAAAGCGAAATCATTGGTAACTCGTGAGAGGAAGACTCATGTCCAACGGGGTCGGTAGAGGCGGGATCTGATGGATTGCATAGACATATAGGGCTCTCAGCTGGGCTGGGCTCCGGCCTTGCCATGAGTCCGAGTCTGAAATTATATTTTGTTGCCCAGATATGTCACGAGCTTAAACTTTTACATGAGAAGTTTTGGGCCAGGCTCGGACGGACAGCCCACATCAAGTTTCCGTGTTTCGGTTTGGTCTCGGATTAAGTTTCAATTAGATGTGAGCCGAAATCGGTCGCGGATTATGAGGGAGCAAATCACAATATTTTAGCTGTAAAACAGAAATAAGCCGGATCCGATGACGTGGTACGATTCTATTCGTTGCAGAAGCGGCCGCGCCCCCGGCCTTGTCAGACTGACGGATGTGGTGACCCACCGGGCCCCGCTGAAGTCGATGAGACGAAGCATCGCTGACGAGGAATCGGCGACTTTTTGCGACTCGGGCAGGCCCGTCTCAGAGCTGAACGCCGTCGCCGTCTCCGGGCCCACTCGTTGTCTGCCCAGCAGTGACACGCGTGGGCCCCACGTGGAGTTCGCTGATGACTGATGGGTGGTTTGTTTTGTATATACATCCTCAAAATCTTCCATTATTGAGTATACATTCTGTTGTCATGTTTGCAATGTAAATTGATAATAGTTTAGAGGGGGGAATATGCAAAATCGGAAAAGGAAATCGACGGTGGAGGGCGTCCGTTTCGGGAGTATTTGCCGATGTATAATAAAGGGGTGAGATATTGGGCCCCAGGCCCAGATTCGCGTCCAAAAGCGTGCGCCCCCTGCGGCCAACCACTCTGATTGGCCCAAGAAAGATAACAAATGGATCTAGGTACCCCTGGTATTCTTAAGTCTCAGGTTTTTGACATGCTTATTTTATCAAGAAGAAAAATAATAAACGCCTTAATTTAAGTAAGAAAATTGCGATTGACGATCGACCAGTTTACTGAATGATATAAATTATGATAAAATTTCAATCACAAAATTTTTTTAAATTAGTATTTTGATGGTATTGTTCTCAGATATATATATATATATAAAAATTTATATAGTAAGAATTTTAATTTTGTGGTAGAAGAAATCTATAATTAATTATATAATCATCACTTGATAATAATATTATTAATCTTGATTTAAACAGTTTAGGAAGATCATAATATAATATTTTAAAATAATAAGATAATTTTAAAAAAATTTGTTATTTTAAAATTATTTATTTATTACGCTATTTAAAATTTAAAATTTGGATAAAATATGTAACTATATTGTGGGTTTTACTGTTAAAAAAAAATCTTTCAATCACGACATTCTTTCTTCCTGAAATTTTAAAAATATTTTTTTGCATTTATTATTATTTTATTTGCCTGTATTTATTATTATCAAAATAAACTAACTAATGAACTTTTTTATACGGAATTGAAAATTGCATTATTAATAATAAATAGGAAGCTGAGGTGGCGGGAGGTGAGGCTTACCGGGGAGGCACGGGCAACACGGCAACCGGCAGACCTTGTCGCGTAGCACAACAAAATGGAGAATAAAACAATAGAAAGAAAAGCCCACGCAGTCGGCGACAAAGGCACGGTTTCTAATTCCATGTGGGGCCGACACTTTTGACCACCCGTGTCCTCAGCCCACCATGCGCCCCATCTAAGCCGTCCATTTTTCCATCCGCGGCGATCCGCAAAGCTTCCGATGCAGACTGCAGAGAAAGAGAGCGATCCATTGCATAGCCTTTACTCTTGCATTCTATTCCCGTCTCCTTTTCTTTCTTTCTTTCTTTCTTTCTTTCTTTCTTTCCACAAGTCTTTCTTTAATGGCTGGCCTGGATGGAGAGGAAGATGGTGGGTTTCTGGAGCTGCTGACCTCTGTAAATGGAGGTGACGAGGAAAATTTCTTGCTTTGCTTTGGTGGCGGTGGTGTTTGTGGCGGTGTTCATCCTCCTCCACAAGTTTCCAGTGATTCTTCTCTCTCTTCTCTCTCCCCTTCTTCTCCACCCACCAACTCCTTCATGGCCACTATTTCAAAGCCTTCAAAGGTATGTATGTCTGTATGCATGTGTGCCCGCGCTTCTCTCTTTCTCTCTATATGTACTGGGTTTACACTGTTGGTTTTGGCATTGAAGAAGGAAGCCAGTGGCGGAGGAGGAAGAGAGAAGAAGAAGGCCAGAACAGAGGGTTCTGCCTCTTCTGTTCCGGGAACAACCAGGGTGTGTTTCTCCCTTCCATTTCTTCGATTTCTTTGCCATTTTTTGTTGGTTTAATTTTTTTGTGTTTTAGGTGAGGAAGGAGAAGATTGGCGAGAGAATCATGGCATTGCAGCAATTGGTTTCTCCATTTGGCAAGGTTGTTTATTTTCTTCATTTTTCGATTTTTCGCTTCATAAGAAGCACAAAAAGAGAAAATTTTGTATCAAAAATTGCAATAATGTTTGGGCATTTTGCAGACAGATACTGCATCTGTGCTGTATGAAGCAATGGGATACATCAGATTCTTGCATGACCAGGTTCAGGTGCGTGAACTTCTTTTCTTCTTCTTCTTCTTGGTATTATTAAGTTTACTTTTTTTAGTTTTTTTAATGACCGAAGTGTTTGAATTTATTGGAAAGCTTCCAAGTCTGTTATGCTGCTGAGAAGAAGCTGTCTTTTTTTTGGCAGGTGCTGAGCTCGCCGTACCTGCAACGCCTGCCAAATTCTGCCACTCTGCATGTAACTGACTGCTCTCTCTATCTCTCTCTCTCTTACTCTTCTTTGCATTATCTATAACTTTGTTTTTTTAGAGAATTTTAAATTAATTAGTGCTGTTTTCTGCATATAATATTGGAAAAGAAGTGAAGATGCTTCACTGTTTTCAGGCTAATTAAGTTATTTTAGATGCACTTTTGAATGTACAGTGGCTAATCAAGAATCCAACAACATCAAGAATCCAACGAAATATACCGAAAGAATGTAGTTTAAATTATACTTAACTATCGTCATTTCACAAAGCGTTTTGTTATTTGATGAAAAATGTTAGTTATTTAATTGTCAATAGCAGAAAACTGTGGAATGTACTTTGAATTAGTCACATATAATCCCCCGAAAACTCGTTTGAGTTCCAAATTATCTCTTGCAAGTTATTGGAATACATGGTGGAATATTCTCACCTGATTCATACTTCCAAGTATCTTGCACTATATGCTTTACAGAAATAGCAATGATTTCAATCAAAAATATTTTCTTCAGCAACATCTGAATTTGAGAAAGAAAAAGACCCTGCAAACCAACACATTATTTTCTTGTGATTACAGGAAGGTGGTGGTGGCGGTGGTGGTGGAGATTTGAGGAGCAGAGGGCTATGCTTGGTCCCAGTGACATGCACGGAGCACGTAGCAAACAGCAATGGCGCCGACATATGGTCTCCTTGCTCCATGGCCCCCAACAACACCTCCAAGAACTAGATCAAATCAAATCATATTAGGCCTCAGTTCTTTTTTGTCTCGTCTTTTTGGTGTTATATATATAGATATAGATATTCTCCCTCGGTATGCTGCTTCACTGTGTTATATTTTTTTTGGGGGGTTGGGTATACAGAAGCAGCAGTCTCTGTTTTTCAAGGAGGGAGATATAATTTAGAAATAGTTGGGGGTTGTAGTCTCAGAAAAGTAGACAAGTTAGTCTGGAAACGTGTACATGCCTGTGCTTTTGTATACTCCAATGGACTGGTTCTTCATGGTTTCCCATTTTCTACTATAAATTTTGTGGATAACAACCCACAGTCTTATCCATGGAGTGGATTTGGATTGATCAAATTCCACCTTGATTTTTGTTGATCAAGAGATCAATTGACCTAAAAGACGAGAAGAAATAAAGGAATTCTTGCTTGTATGCCTATGAAAACCTCTAAAATTGCATGTATATCCTTATTAAAATTGCTTGTATACTCTTAGAAATTCATAGTGATTAAATCAAGTAGAGTCATGATGCTTCTATTTGAATGTAAGCTGATGTACTTTTCTGAAATAACAAGAGAAAAATCTCACAAGAGGATGATCTTACTGTTGATTAATGTACCATCACAACTACTGCAGAACATCTGTAGTTGCTGAAATTTGTGATTCAAAAAGAAGATACTTACAAAAAAGACAATAATTCCACTTGATAGGTTAGTATGTCAGCTTGAAATAATGGGGTGAATCACAGCTTTAAAATCTTCATAGAACTTCTTCTCTGAAAATCTCTGTGCGCGCTTCCTTGCTGCAGCAGCAATCAAAAGCCTCTCCGACTCTGCCATCTTCAAAATCTTCAAGATGACATCAGCATATTCTTCTTTCTGGCAAGCAAGAAACCCAGTTGTATGTCCATCTTCATCGAGGACTATGTCCATCCTTGGGCCTGCTGAATTATGAGCTGGAGAGAAAAGCTATGCTATCAGAAGACCATAGATTATAGCATAGTGGGAAATAAACCCTTGTTCTTGTAACATCCGGATACAACCCTATCCTACTTAAAAACAGAGGGAGGTGAGATATCATTCATAAAAAGCTCTTGTGCACTTACCAATTGGAATGGCACCAGCTGCCATGTATTCCACAACACTGATTCCAAAATGCTCATCCGTCATGGAATGAAGACCCGCAACAGCACCTCCTAGAAGCTTAATCAGATCCCTGTTTAAGGAAAGAAAACCTGGTAAACAATGCTTTAAGTAGACTTACAAGTTCAGAGATGCACACTGATTTATGGAAGGCTTCTCAGATAAAATGAGCAAAATAAGGATCTTGTGTCACGATGCTTTCAAGATGTGCATCCAAAACATGCTTGCATCATAACCAGAAAGATAATGTGATGGAGAGAATAGTTGCAACACTCAAAACTGAAATGCCTTTGATCACACTTGATTCTTTGATATGGTAGTCAATAACATAAGAACAAGTGATATTTGAATTATGCACAGAACCCAAAATAGTAAAAATTAAGGAAAAAAGGGGCCAGTGGCCATTACACATATGCTGGAGAGAGAAAACATCTTGAAGCACATGATAAGGGACCTAGGGAATGGATAATATCTCTTGTGAAGCCACAAGAGTAGCAGTAAGAGATAGATTCTGCATTCAAGGAAAAGGTAGAAACAGATTATGACAAAGAACAAACCTGTATAGAACATCCCTGTGGAACTCAACGTACTCCTCCAATCCCAATTCAATACATCTATTCTTCAGCTTTTGCAACCTCTCTTGGTCTTCCTTGTTTCTACAACTACCAACAAACTGGAGCTTTGGTCTAGGCAAGTGAGAATTTAGTCTCTGAACAACAACTGAAAAAGCCTCAAGCTGAAGAACATGTGCCTGAAAGAAGAGACCAGAATATTATTGATGAAATTCTCCTAGTACGAGTCTTCAATACAAGTAACACCTGGATAGAATTATCAAACACACCTTTTCAGGACGAAATTGCGCAACAGAGATAAATGTAGGATCCTTGGCAGGCCGTTCCAGGGGAAGCGCCTGTATACACAAAAATGCATGCTTTATCAGAGATTCTTGATGATTAAAGCTAAAAGAAAATACGTCCCCAGCCATTCTGCCTAAGAAGAACAAAAAAATGGCAACCCAATGAATCTACGCTGCTCCAGAAATGAACCAAAGGATACCATTAACATTCACAACATATCATTTGTACGTAATTTGATGACTAGATAGTACTTGACACTATAGACTAATCACAGCAGATCATATGAAAGCCCAGAGAAGAGGCAAAAATCAATTTTACACACCATTAATATCTGAACTGAAAAAAGAAAACAAGTTCATCTGCAGCACCTACATTCTTACTAAAAAATTAACCAATGTAGATGAACTTTGGTTTAAGCATAGCTTAATGTGAAAAATAATCTGAAAAGTCAATCTTCATGATTAGTTTCAACCACAATATGAAGATCACATGAAAGAGAAGGTCAAGCTTAGGATTTTACGACTCCCTATGATTCAAGGAACCTATGATATGATATCCTGTAAATAGTTTAAATAGTTATTCAGGCTTAAAGCTACTGAACTGTCATTACATAAGAAAAGGCCGACAATATGGGATCACTTGTAAAGAGAAAGCTAAGAAAATATTTGTACCTGAAGCGCTGAAGTATCACATGGAGGGTAAACTCTCCTAATGCGTTTTGGGATTCCCCACAGTTTCTCAATGTGGGATCTTGTCCATGAGGAATTGACCATTGCAAGATGAGCAAACGATCCGACAAACCCATACAGCCAGCTAAACAATGTGTAGTAGATGACCTTGCATCTGGATAGCCAGATACTGCATCAAGCAAAAAAACCTTGTAAGGCTATTAAACTTATACGAGCAAATAAGAAACATGTGCGAAGAAATTGATTCACAATAGAAAAAAAGTTTTTTGAATTTGAATTTGAAATAATATTTTGAATTTGAAATCAGTTTTTTGATGCCACAAAAAAAAGCAGTATACCAAAAATAAAATAGAAGTCATGTACAAACCCATTTACTGGGGAAGAATTGGTTTTCATGGGTTTAACTGTAGCAGTTGTTAAATTTACAAGATTCTTCAGATAACACAAGCTCGTTTAGGTAACACAAGTCACTAAACTAAAAATGGAAGGTATAGAGGTGTAATCTCTTGAAAGATTGAATTTAGCAGCCAATAATTTCTATAGACCTATAGCAAGAGAATCAATAGTGACATAGCAGAATTTGAAATTTTGTATGTACCATGTATAGAAAAGCATACCTTCTGGCTATCTGAGCATCATTGTTATACATAGAACTACGTTGGCGAACACGAGAAACCATGTCTGAGCTTATTGTTGGATAATGTGTATAGCAAATGACTTTGCAACCAAACATCCGGGCAAGAGGATAGGTAAATGCATAGCCACTAGTATCAAAATAAAAATAAGGTGTAAATTTGCACAGAGCTTCCCATGAGAGATAAACAGAACCAAGACTCTGCCCAATCATAGTGAAGTGAGGATAAGTCCTATCCTCAATCCATTTCCTTCTAGATAAGCACACCACCTACCAATAAACCTTAAGATGATAAGCAAGAAAATTT
The DNA here is from genome assembly GCA_005019695.1 of Trichopus zeylanicus subsp. travancoricus. NCBI lineage: Eukaryota > Viridiplantae > Streptophyta > Magnoliopsida > Dioscoreales > Dioscoreaceae > Trichopus > Trichopus zeylanicus. Next base: position 234,022 of record RXID01015079.1, read on the forward strand.
GTCACAAAATAACAATAGCACAATTCATATAAAATAAGAGATTCCCAACAAGTGAATTAAAAAGGCATCTTTGCTCAGTTTAACAAGTGAATTTAAATAAGAGATTGCGAACAAGTTAATTAAAAAGGCATCTTTGTTCAATTTAACAACAATTTTGTAGCTTGTGTCTTTTCTCAAAAACAAAAAAAAAGGTAATTTGTGCCATTGCAGACAGTCTGTGTTCCACTATAAGTTACCAGGTTACAATGAACTCAAGGGAAACAGTCTTTGAAAAAACAATGAAAAAATACATGATGAACACACTGTCATGAGGTACCTTCTAAAGTTAGCATTAGTCCCAAAATAATTCAATAAATGTTTCTCTTAAGGTCAAAAATACAACATTCACTAGTAAAGCTCCAACATATTTGAGCACTCATCATTATCTAAATTCGAAAAAACCAAAAAAATTCAAGCAGATTACAGAAAGACATTATTCAATATCTGAAAGCAATGGTTTGATCCGAAACAACAAAATGAGACCAAAATTGAATTCTCACCAGAGGCGGACGAAGGAGCTGAACGCCGAAGCGGTCCAGTGCCCGGGAGGCAAGGCTCTCCGGAGATGCTTCATCGCCGGTGTAGACAACAACATCGAGATCGGGGCGCTCCTCTTGCACGGCCCGCACGGCGCACCAGAGCACGCGCTCCCCGCCGCCGCCGTCGTTGGTGTAGGGATGGAAGAATGCCATCGCCTTCCTCCGGCTACTGCGCCCGGAGATCACGCCTGCGGCGATGCAAGAAAGCAGTACGGCAAGCAAAGCCAGCGCCAGGGAGAGAAGAAAGAACCAAATCGCCATTGACCGCTGCGAGCTCCCGGCTCCGTTTGGGACCCGATAAATACCCGGATGCGGATCTAAAGAACGAAGCGGGTCGGGTTTGCACAGGACACGCATCTCAAAGTCAACGTGCAGGATTCTCTGGATATCCACGTCAAATCTTGCGAAGTTGAAAATTATTTACATATATTTATTTAAAAATGTGTTATTATGGTAAAAAATTCATTCAAGGGTCATAATTTGAGGGGTTTAATTGCAGTTTAATTAGCTTTTTCCCCTACTTTTGCATTTCATTACTTTATTTTCTTCAATTGATATGTCACCAGTTTAAAATCTGGCTGTTAAAAAGAGTAAAATCTTCTTCGATAATTATTTCAGAACGGCTTTTCAAAAAAAATAAATTGGTGATTTTAACACCCCGAATAAAATTTTTGACGTAATTAATTACATATTGATGATTTAATTTTAGCCTCAGAGAAATTTTGCTATTTGAAAACCATATTTTAAAGATCTTTTTGCTAAAAAAATCTCTAGAGATAGCAATGGGCATTATCTGTTAATTAATATAAGAGTTTTTAGCAAATAATTATCCATTTTATTGTAAATTTATAAAAAAATTATCTATATTATTATTATTAACAAAAAATCACTCTTCTTATACTATTAATTTACAAAAAATCACTTCGATTAAAATTTTTTTAAAATATTTTTATTTTAATTCCATTTTATTAACTAAATTAATATTTTAAAATTAAATTATTTTTTTGGTATTATTTTGAACAATCAATTTATAATTATCCAATAATTGATTTGACAAAAATTAGATTTAAAATTTTTATTTTCATAAAATCGAATAATAGATGCTTTATAAAAATTGAAATAATATAAACAAAATTTTAATTAATTTAATAGTTATTTAAACTAAAACTAAATAAAAATAATTTTAAATTTTTATATTAATTTTCATTGATAAAATTGAATTGAAATAAAGTAATTTTTAAATATTTTAATTGAATTATTTTTTAAAATTTATAATATAAAATAAGTGATTTTTTACTTAATAGTCATAAGATAAATAATCTTTTACAAATTCATGATAAGTCAGATGATTGTTTGTTAAAAACTTTTAATATAAATCTAAGGTAATTTACATAAATAAGCCTTTTTTAGGGGGGTAAACTGCAAAATACCTTTTTCATCACCAAAATTGACTTTGACCGTTTGACACGGCTGTCATCACTGACGTGGAAGGCACCTCTTCCGCTCCAATTCATCGCCTTCGTTTCACGATCAGACCCAATCCATGGCGACTTCGCCGGCGACGAACTGGCCGGGTATGCTCGGCGGCGTGCTCTCCGCCTCCACGCGGGTGGTTTCCGCCCACTCCCGCCACTTCCTGGCCCTCTCCGTCCTGTTCCTTCTCCCCCTCTCCCTCCTCCTCCTCTTCTCCCCCTCCCTCCTTCCCTCCCTCTCTCCTCCTCTCCTCCTCCTCCGCCATCACTCCCCTCTCCACCCCTCCCTTTCCCTCATTCTCTTAGCCACCGCCGCCCTCCTCCTCCTCCTCGCTGCCGCCGCCGCCATCACCGCTTCCGCCCACCGCGGCTTCTTCGGCCGCCCCGTCCGCCTCCTCCCCGCTCTCCTAGCTCTTCCCCTCCCTATCCTCCGGCTCCTCCTGACCATCCTCCTAGCGGCCCCCATCCCTCTCTCCCTCATCGCCCTCCTCTCCCTTATCCTCTCTCTCTCTCCTCTCCTCCTCCTTCTTCTCCTCCCCTTCCAGATTGCCTGGTCTCTCGCCCCCTCGATCGTGATCGTCGAGTCCTCCTGCGGGTTCCGTCCCCTGCACCGCAGCGCGGAGTTGATCGCCGGGATGAGATGGGCTGTGCTGGTGCTCAACCTGTCCTTCATCTGCGCGATCGGAGTGGTTCTCTGGGGGTTCAGCTTGGGAGGAGGAGGGGAGGCGGCGGCGGTGATCGTCAAGGCGGTGGTGGGGTCTGCGGCAGCGGCGGCGATGGTGATGTATTGGATGGTGGCGAGCACAGTGATGTACATGTACTGCAAAGCGCTCCATGGCGAGCTCGAGGTGGAGATCGCGAGGGAGTTCGCCTGGCACTACGTTTGCCTCCCGTTCGACGAGCAGAAGGTGCCGCATGTCGTCTCCGTGGGTTGATGATGCGGGTAAGGTGTTTGTTTGAATGTCCAGTAATAGCATTTTCTGGCTTGGATTGGAGCATGTGTGAAAATCTGTAAATTTATATGATTGAATAAGTTGGATTATGGAATCTAGTAATTTGGGAGAAATCTCAAATTTTGGAAAAATATTTGAGAATTGAAATAATAAATATATTTGTTTGAATTCCGGCATGCATTTCCTGAAATAGCAGATCAGTAGTAATGCTTTGATACTTGAATCTTGTAACTGCAAACCAGTAATCAAGTTCCCATAGCAACAAGACTTTGATTATTAGGGAGAATGAAAGACAAACTGCTTGCTGCTTATTGACACGTTACAAAGTTAGGCAGAAAAAAATAACAATTTTCTTCTTTTTAATTTGAAAAGAAAAGCTACAAAATCTTCTTCCTTCCCATTTCTATCCAACTGTACAAGAGTTCCTGACCTATGTTGTTCTATGTCTAACCATTCTCTCTGGCTACAACTAGAAAACTGAAGTTAGCGGTAGTTACAGAAAAAAATTGCTGAACTCTGTGGGGTTAGCTATGTACACAGATCAGAATACATAACTGGAGGCTGCCCAGGAAGTAGGAAGCAACAGCAGTCACAATCACCTGTAGAATGCAACAAATATATAAATGAGAATGATAAATTGTGTGTCTGTGATTGCACTTGATGGTTGTGTAGTAGTCAATGAAGAATGATGCAAAATTTACCTCAAAAAACTCCCGTGTAATGACTTCCTTTGAGGTTCTCTACTGGTCCCATGTCAGTGCACTTGGATCCTGTGGACGGTTGTTTGGCCTGCGAAAAAAGGCAGATCTGGATCCCTTCAGGCAAGCAGAAATCAAAGCCTGGTGGTTTGCAAGTTAGATGTCATTTGACAGCCTTGGCTGTAGGCTCTACATCTTTAGCTTTATCCATCTCTGCCTGTTTTTGGGCTATCTTCTTATCAAGTTCAGCCTGCTTGCCATTCTCCTCATGTGCCTTTCGAAACATTCTTACGAAGTTCAAAAGAGTAGTGATAACTGCAGATATTTCACATGTAAAGACATTAGTTTTCTACACAAAGATTAAATACAAGATAAAGCAGTATGGCTTGTATTGAACATTAAATAGCAGGCTATGCAGTTTTGAGGTGATGGTGTGAAAGTATTGTGGTAGAATACAAGTAACAAACAAAGGTTACTCGCATAACAGAAAACAGATGTGCAATATGATGACAAGCATGCCAAAAACATCTCGGTGATCAACTCTTGCTGGATTGCTGGATATGCTGGGGAAACAACATTATTCTTTTAACTCTAATCATCAGTGTTATGTTGTCTAATCGAAGATTGCTGCAAAAGAGATCAAGGTGGCCATAAATACAAGGGCATATAATTAATTTCAAAGCACTTCCACAGAAACAAGTACAGCATCAATCAACCTATTGGTAACTGGAGGTTTCATAACTCTGAGAATGCAGTTTTTTTCCTGTATATGTCAGCAAACTATCCAGGTGCCCCACAATGCCATATTTGCTCCAACAGATTTCAAGAAATGAAATTAGTTATGGAGAATGCCTATCACTGGAACAAACAAGTTCATAAATTTGAAGAACGCAGAAAACTAAGCGACCAAAAGAGCTTTGTTCCTTGCCAAAGAAAGATAGCCTTATTATATAAAGTGTTCAGAAGTTTTCATTTAAGCATTCCCCTGTTGATCCCTAGATAATGGGATTGCTTGTGCTGGGAAAGGCATTGTTTAGATGTTTGACAGGCAGGAAAAACCTGCATTGTAGAGCTGATAACTGTCTAATTCCAGAGATCAATCATCTTGACAAACAAGCAATCAATTATATAGAGGCAGCCAATAGAAGTACTCTGCATTCCATGTTCATGTGGTCTATTTATTCTACTAAAACCAGAATAATTATGATGGAGGCATCCCATAACCATAGAAATAGGTTACACACCTACATGAGACATGGCTTTAAAATAAAAAGTCCACACTCTGAAAAGAACACAGAAAATTGATCTCTTTGCTTTTGTGGTTAGTAGTGATTAATATATTTGTTAATTAAGTAAAACATTTCAAGAATGCTTGCACACAAGGTTTCTAAGCATACAAGCACGCTCATATTCATTTTAAAATTTTGATTGCATACAAAATATAAATGAGAAGATAAATCTAGTCAGATTTCATTATTTCTACGAGATTCTTAAAATTAATTGAGGGTAACATGGGCACTGTTTGGTTTGGCATCAGAATCAAGATCAATATTTTTTAGAATTATTTTTTTCTTACAAAATTAATATTACTTATTTTATATTGCTATTAAATTAAATTATTATAAAAAATTAAATAGTTTTTCGAATTTTAAATTATTGTAGGATTAATTTTAATAAAAAAATATTAGTTTATAAAAATGATTCACTAATCTTGATTTTGATACTGATTCCGAACCAAACGATATCATAGAATTTATGTCTTTTTAAGTAAACTAAAAAGGTTTTTGAGAAATAAGAAAAATGCAAAACATGTTAACATGAATAACATAACTTATTAGTTGAAACTGATTCACCTTGTTCAAAGGGGCAACGAGCAGGATCTTCACCAAAATATAGAGCAAGTGCGTCCGCATTTTTCCCCTGTTAGAAGTTGTGGCTCAAAAAACACAGGTGCATGCATGTTTCCATAAAATTATGGGGTCAATCAGACATCTGTAAGACTAGAAAGTTGAGTTGCATACCACAGCTGAATATGATGAATTTAAGGCTTTCACGTCAGCTCCAGAAACATCAAGAAATTCCTTCAATGTCTAAATGAGGAAGTACATATGTAAGTTCTTGCTTGAACAATTGATCCAAAGTCAAGATATATAAACATCCATTACAACCAAATAAGTCAACACAAAGTTGACAAGTTAGGCTTCCCTTGAGCAACATAGAGACGCTTTACAAGAAAGCAGTGCAGCACAGAAATGTGGAACTTCCACAGGTTGGAGCTAATCAATCAATTATGAAAGAAAATTTCCTTGTAGAGTTTAAGTAGCAAAATTTAAGAAAACTTGAGATGAACCACTTCTAGCAAGAAATCCTTACCAATTATCAATGTAAAAATAGTGGGATTGATACAGAAAATTTTGCTTCAGGGTCCACTTTCAAACTTGTTGGCTATAGGAACAAAACTCGAGTAGTGAAGCACATATTTCAATATGAGAGCAATGTCCAGTTCTATATGTGAGATTATTCTCATCCTGTAAGATAACCATTATAGACATGCGGCTATTGGGTGATTTCAGAAAACTTTAAGTTGTTTGAAAATAATTTTAGAGTTCATTTCCAACTCATGATGTCCACGTATCATTGTACATTCATTATGCCAATCAATTATGTCATATAAATTTTGGGCCATGATAGGCATGGTTGCCTGAACCAATAATGTAACATTTATTGCATCAGTTTCTGTAATGGATGTGTAGCCTTTCGTGTCCAAGTATGTGCTGAGCTATAAATTTGAAATGACTTCCTTTGTCAGCACTAAACTAAAAAGAAAAAAACTTCCTGGTCAGGGAATTGTTATAATTGGAGAAATTTTTTGGTTGGTTATTCTCGTGGTTCATGTGACTGTCCCCAACCAATCATTTTTGCATAAGCAAATAATCAGGCACAAATAAGTGATGAAATGTGTTTTAACCAAACAAACTACCTACTGTGCTACCTTCCGGAAAACTTCGGATACTGAACCATCATTTTCTGAGGCAGTCATTTCCACCTCTACTCTTTCCAGTCCTTTGACAGTAGCCTGCATTTCCTCAGCCAAAATTTTTAGTTGCACCTGTTCAAACAGGACAAGGGATAAGATATGGTTGTAAAATTCATAATTAAGATAACTAGAAATGAATCTAACCTTTGATGCAGCTTCCAAACTGACAAGATCCTCATGGAAGTCCAGAAACTGTGGGGACCTTGTAGCAATGACCTGATCTTCACGACAGACTAAGGTTTAGACAGATATCTATACTATTCTGATTTAATATGAAAGAAAAACAATTTCCTCGTGGGTGAGCAAGAATTAGGAAAAATCATTGAACTGGAATAGAATGATCTTCTAAATAATTTTTCGGATTAATTTTCACCAAAAAGGATCAAGTACAAATATTTCAAATCTGCTGATTAAAGCTGGTTGTTTGCTAATATGATTGGGAAATATGATGCCTAACACTTGTTTAGAACTTATAATTCTATATTCTGCAACAAACCACAGTTGATAACCAGGGTCCCATATATGTACACACACACACACACACATATATGTAGACTTCAAAAAAGTTAAAAGTATCCCAAAATCACATTCAAATGAGAACTAAATAGCCTAATGTTATTTCTATAATTTGATGTTCCCTTGAGGTCTAATTGCACTAGATACACCATCCAGAGGATGTCTATTGATGCTTCACAATGAAAGGTTATATAATGAACTGATTATGGGCTGAAAATCAATTGCTTCCCTTTGAAGCCATATGTTTGGTGAATTAGGCCCAAAGAAAATAAGAAGAATCTAACATCCTGAATTGTGACATGACAGATTCAAAGAACTGATGTTTGAGTGGTTTTTTCATATAAAACTGACAGGGTTTGGAAGAAAATTTCCCTTGGGAAAGCTTCACAGTAAGAATTCTAGACACATTTAGGCACATGTTGAATTAGCTATTACGTTTGCATGACAAATATGACAGGCATAAAAAAGGAGAATGACATAAATGTGCAAAACATTGATAACTACAGACGGAAAATCAAATACCGATGCAAAATCAATTTTGAGGACCTGTCCATATCCATTTTTTACCCTGAGAAGTCAGTAGGCTACTTAACTAGAGAAAAAGATCCCTTGCTTGCAAGAACAGATAATATCATTATATATACATACATACATATATATATATATATAGCTGTTACCCACACTGGACATCTGAGTATTAAAAGCATCTTTGGTGCAAATTCTCGTCAAAGAATTTGCACGGAGAAGATTAATTGATTTTAGTATTTTTTAGATCCCGCAGAAATTATTGTTCACTAGTTTAACTCCTTATAAACCATAAACAAGGCCAATATAACATACCTTACACAAATAATGCATCAAAGTCATTTTGTTGTTTGTAGCACGAGTATCTGTAAGCTTTAGCAAACTATCTAAACGAAATCCAACAGCCGAACCTGTGCAGCATAAGATCATCGTTGTGGTATATAAGTGAAAAAATGCAAAAAGGATGGCAGAGCTGATGTATAATATTATGAAAACAAAAAAGTGATTGGCTAGAGTAAGCAAATTTTGTTACTTCAATCCAGTGGATAGAGTTCAATAAAGCATGCTAACAGCCAGGATATTTTGTTTAGGTCATCATGTATCAAAATTTATCAGACCAGACTTTTCTGCACCAGCTTATATATCGAAAGTCAATTCACAAGTTTATCTCCACAGGTTTATCATCTTTCATATGAGAAAATCAAACTAATGTATGAAGAATATTAAGCTTGGGAAAAAAAATAAAAGCATGATAAGGTTTTACATAAGCAGCTGAGACAAACAAAATTGGTGAAACAGCAAGACAAGAATAGACATTGAAAATTTTGCTCAAGAAAAGAGAACAAACGTTGCAAAAATGCATTCCATGATGTAGCAAATAATCCTGATTTGGTTTGTTAAATGAAAAGTGAGATAAGTAGGTAGTATATTTGAGGATGTGATGACCTAAGGGTGTTGCACTTCCAAATGCATGATTATCAGATTCTAGGTAAATTAGGAGACTTGTAATGAGGTAAGATTTACTTGGTTATTGGTTCACGAACTGAACCCTTCCACAAATTGAATATACTGCATATAATAACTCCGTAATAGTCCTAAATCCTGTCATTGTAATGGTCCTAATGGAATGCTGATGAACATTTTCAATGCCTAATTTGCAAGTAAGGATCCTTATGGATTCTCTTTGCTTAGCAAACTATGCTGGAAAGGACAATCTACATGTTCTATGATCAGATCAGGACAACATTTTACTGCAGTCTAATCTGCCAACTAGCTCAATCAACAACATTATTCTGTTTAGCAATAGCAAGGTAATAGAATTAAGATGCCTTTTTGGATAACCTTCCAGTATGACATAAGATTATAAGGTCAAAAATCCAATTATCACATCAGAGGTGCAACAAATATGGTGATTGATGATTACCTCTTGCAGTCCCTTGGTTTAAGGTGTTCCCAAGAAAAAGTATCTTCTTCATTATCTCCTTTAGTTTGCTAGAGTTGCGAATCTGATGTATTGCGGATGTACAAGATTATCACGATGAAGTTGACAACAAGAAAATATAAAGAAGTATGTTATAAATATGTACCTCATCACATGCAGAATTGACAATGTTTAAGCACTTCCTAAGATCTGAAACCTACACCGAAGTGAAACTAGCTGTGAGCCATCAAGCTTTTCAAATGACCTACCAAAAGTAAATAGAAGACACTGATGACATACAACCTGAGCATTGAACTGAATTTTGAAAGAAAATACTCTTAGCTTGGCCTCCATTCGTGGAACTTTCATCAGCTCCAGAAAAAACTGCAGAAAAAAAATACTAAAACATAGTAAAGCAAAAAAAACACATCATTGTAGCTAAAGAGATCATGAAATAGCACTTGTTGTAAAAGCAACAAATTATTGCACCTGTTACCAAAGAAAATACAAATGTTACACCTGCAATTTATTAGGCAACCACTGGTAGAGCACACATGCTCATACTAGGAACAATGCATACCATGAACACCACTAGTACATGAGTGGAACTGCAATAGAGAGCTCCATCTGACAGGCTTTAGGTTGATTTATAGTCAACAAACAGTTATTACCTATTTTGTCCCCCAGTACATAAGCATAAGTGTAGAGGAAATTATTGTGGGAAAGATAATATTAGTGGGAAATATGGTCTTCATCATACAGAATAAAAGATTAAAGGTTGGAGCTGTTTTTCCTAGATGATTGTGGAAGGAGATCAGTTCAGATAACATGGGATTAACTAAAACTCACTTTATTCTGCTTTCTTTATTAAATTTCACAGCAAATCTTCCACATGGAATTGGGAAGCATGTTCAAGAAAACCCAGAAGTTTGATTAGTAATATCCCAGTAGCAGGCTTAAAATACTGCTGGTATAAGCATTTGTTTATTTAGGAATTGATGTCCAAAACACATATTGAATTGCAGCTTTCTATTCAGAAACTGACCAAGTGGAACATCGTAAAATGCCTGGGGAACTCATTCATTGTTTTTTCTTATTTCCAGTAGCACCAATGATGTTGCTTCTCTAACCAGTATTTCTGTGTTTCTCATTCAAAATGCTATGAAACTTACTATTGAATAATTTACTGCAGGATCTAATTTCAAATGGTCTGACTAAAACATGAAAAACAAAAATCCTTCACTAGTGCACTTTTAACCACAAAGACGAACTCATTTTAACAAAGACAACCTTAAGAGCCAATAAGCTTGAAAGTCTACCTGCTCACACCTTCCAAGATTTTCCTTGTCCCCGGTGTAGTTCTAGTCAACCAAGAGAATGGAGCAAATTAAACAAGGATAAAATGAATGTTTTTGCCACAAGATTCAGAAAATAATAAAAGACAGAGGCAGAACATATTTACCCTAAGTTGTTCCATTTCTTCTTTGGTAGGGCAGAACTTAATGAGATTTTCGACTTGATCAACATCCAAAATGGATTCATCCATTGATAGAGCGGCATTCTAAGTATAATTTAAAGTTAAAGAAATAAAACAAAAAAAAATATGCATGGGTTTGGTTATCAATGAATATATGGATGTTACTGAAATTAGAAACTATTGCAACTAAAATCCCTGAGATTGAGCTTGGCAAGATTTTGAGCAATAAAGAACTGCAGTTTGCGTGTTAACTATGAGCCAAACTGATAATGGTAGTGAAGGTAAAATATCACTAATGAAGGGATAACAAAGAACCCCAAATTTCAAGGAAACAAAATGAAATTTAATAATTTGTTTGTTCTTCAACCATAGAACATCAACCAGAACCCCATAAACATAGAGACATATTCCACATCAATCAGAAGCATAAACATGTAAAATTATGAGCATACACAACCCTTTCAGCACTCAGATATTGATTTCATGATAACCAATTTCCTATGAGCCCCTATAGGTGCTTAAAAAGAAAAAAAGTCCAACAACAATCACATTGGGTAAGTCGATTCAATAAAAAAGCCTACAAAAAAGTCGCTCAAAAAAATAAACAAAAAGTTGTAGGGATGAAAACTTATGCAATTAAGGCAAATAAACGAGAGCAAACAATTGAGAAGCATGAGAAAAAAACATAGGAGAAGTTTAATGCAAGTGTAGTTTCATAAAACATCCAAACATAATTTTCTTTGGTAGAAGAAACCCACCAAAATTGCTTCAAATTATTTATTGAGATGAGCTTATCAAGCATGAAATTATAGTTGGAGTTTGACTCACCATCATGTCAGATAGGGGCATCTTGATTTTTGTCAGCATAATCTCAGTGTTGTTTGCACGCCTTAGTTCAATCTGCAAATAATTTGTATAAGGCTTTAATTTTCAAAGCAAAAACATGAATAAATTATCTTATGTATGGAAGATCTTGATGGCTAGATTGTTACCATCAAAGAAGTAATTCACAAGACTGATTATAAGCATGGCAACTCTAACTTCAAAATAGTATATGGCTTTATCTTCATAGAAAAGACGTATTGGGATATATAAAAAATAACTATTTGATTTTTTTATTTGCTCAAAAAAAGAATAACTGATCAATTCCTTGAAAGTTTGTCTATTGAAATAAAGAGTCATTTTGTAATAATTTGAAAAGATTAAAAATAATCCATTGTGGAGGTGTGTCTAGGGGTGTCAATTTAGCTTGAGGCTCAATAGTTTGGCTCAATTTTTTATTATTTATATATATATAATAATATAAATATACCAATCTTATATGTAATATATATATTTAGAATTTTGTTGTTATATATAATGTATGTATTAATATACCATATATAAATTATTAATCTGACAAGCTGAACCAAGCCAAGCTCGAGTCAAGGTGAGCTTGCTCAAGCTTGGCTAGTTTACACCCCTAGGTGTGTCTGACCTACTACCTCCATGTCAGAAACAATAGAGCAAAAATGCCATGAATTTTAGCCACCAGGTGTCAGTAGCGCAAAAAGCTTTTCATTCAGTACACATTTACTAGCATTGGACATTGAAAGACAATTTGATAGATTGATCACCAAAAAAGAAAAGGCAACCAAAGTCTACCCTTATATATGCTTCTTTGACATGTTGGTTCATGCAGCTTAACTCCCTATCAGCAAATAAATACCATTTACTTCCAGCTTTAGTATCCCTTGCTTGATCATTCAGCAAGAATACTGCAATTCTATATAAAAAATCCTATAACATGGATGCCTGAGGTGCAAACCTCAAGGCCCTACAGTCTGCCCTTCTATTTCCTTAAGATAGAAGATGCATGAAGAAGATTAATATTTTAATTAATGCAGTGATAGAAGAAAGTTGAATGCACTGGCATAACATATCTTAAATATCAGAATAAAAGCAATGATGCATCATCACATGCATGAGGAAAATGGGTCCTAATAAAAAACATATACGATGCAAAAAAGGTAAGTTAACTAGGAATAAAGAACACACACATATATAGAAGTTTGTGTGTAGAACAGATAAAGGCAAAATGTTTCCATGTTGCAAAACATACTAAATAGAGTTACAGCTTCAAGTTTAATATCTTTTGATCATTTCAACTTCCAAAGAAATGACTTTATTTCAACAGAAAAAATTTAAAGGATTCGGTAAGTTATTCTTAATTTATTATTTTGTCAAATATGATTCAAAAGCAACCATAGATATCACTGATTGAAATATCCTGATAACTCTTTAATTAACATTTTTTATGAGAAACATCTTCAATTAGCATGTCCAGCCACTTGTATGGCCAAGCTCTGGCCTGTGCATATCTATAATCTGCCTCATGGGAAATCAGTGAAATACAGGACTCCGTAGACATTGATATCAGAGTCATCTGGATTTCAGAGTTAAATTTATGTCTCATTACTTTCTATAGTTTTCTCTCTGGCAATTGACACATGGTTTTATTTGTTTTTCCATGCTTCTTCCAGAGAAAGAAATGAATATACATACTGACATGTATTGAAGCAATCCATACATACTTCTCTTATTTGTCTTTTGAAACTTCATCATTATTATTATTTAGTTTCTTATATCACTGTCATCATCTTGCTTGCTTTAATCAGATCTGGATCACATGCACATATTCCATCAATGTAATCTGAGAATCAAATGGAAACTGAGTACTCACTGCAAATACCTAAGTGGGCATGAAAAGAAAACAAATTTGGATCAATTAAATCACAGAATGGCACAAAAGATGTGAGAGGAACTCCACATCTTGCAAATTTCTACATCCTGTTCCTCTTGTTAACTCTTTATGGTTTGGAGAATTTACCAAATGGACTCGATCAGATTTTGGTCCAGCAGCTTTTTGTCCAGCAGATTTAGAGACATCATTTGATTTTGGAACAACTGCAGGGAAAAGTTTCTCAAGTTCTGAGACATCAAATTCCGAAGTGCTGCATGAATAATATACCCATCAAGAAGGAGTAGATGAAAGAACTGAATAAATTGGCAATAATAACATTAGCTGTTTCTACTAAGGCAACAACAGCCCTCTAGAAAGAGAAATTAATAGCTTACATATGACTGACATAAAAATCATGGCTTTGAGTCAGATAAGGATCTAAAAGTTGAATGACAAAGATTAATATAGAAAGAAAATTTCCAAGCAAAAAATGATCCTTTTTTGCTAGTATTATCAACATACTATGAAAGAATATTTGGTAAATATGTCTATGAATTCGTGTAATGACCAGAGAAAGTAAACAAAATATATGATACCTATGAGCATCACCATGCTTTTGTAATTCTGCCCATAAGCTGCCTTGCATAGCTCTTGTAACTTTAACCCAGTGTAGTGGCTTTAGTGATGATTTTCGAGGTGCTGCAAGAGAACCACTGGCTCCAGAACGTGAAAGCCCGCGCCCTCTCCCCGCCATGAGTGGACTTGGTGATAAACCCCTGTCGTCAGAACCGGCTATTCCCATCAAAGGAGGTGGCGGAGCACCTGGAACACCAGGAGGCGCTGGAGGTATAGGCATTCGTGACCCAAGAGGAGCTGGTGGATGTGGAGGCCCATCAAGACCACTGACAGGTCGGGGGGGAGATCGAGCTCCTCCGCGTGCTCCTAGTGGCGGCGGTGGCGGTGGAGCACGGTGTCCAAAGGAGGGAAGAATGCCAAGCCCACCAAGAAAAGGAGGTGGAGGTGGAGGCGGCGGACCCCCATTTGCACCACCATGGAATGGCGGTGGAGGTGGAGGTGGCGGGCCACCATTTGCATCACCAAGGAGCGGAGGTGGAGATGGAGACGGCGGACCACCATTTGCACCATCAAGAAATGGAGGTGGAGATGGAGGCGGCGGACCCCCATTTGCAATACGAAGGAGCAGAGATGGAGGTGGAGGTGGAGGCGGTGGACCCCCATTTGTACCACCAAGGAAAGGAGGCGGAGGACCCCCATTTACCCCTTGAAGAGGCGATGGAAGGGGAGCGGGAAGTGTCGGACCTCCATGAGCACCAACAAAAGGAATTGGAGAACCCACATTTGCACCGTGAAGAGGTGGTAGTGAAGATGGAGGCAGAGGACTCTCATTTGCACCATAGAGAGGCGACAGAGGTGGAGGTGGAGGACTCCCATTTGCACCACAGAGAGAAGATAGAGGTGAAAAACCCCCATTTGCACCACAGAAAGGAGGTGGAGGTGGAGGTGGAGGTGGTGGAACTTTACATTCTCCCAATGGAATAGTTGATTCGTATCTCATGATAGGAAGAGGAGGGAGTGGAGGAACTTCAGCAATTTCTCCTTCTGGTGTTCCCAATTGCTTAGGTAGAATAGGCAGAGTAGGGGCTTTTGGTGATCCTATACGAAGATTTGGGAGAGGGGGAGGAGAAGGAGGGCTGGGAGGCTGTGAAGCCAGAGGGCAAGTGGAGGTTGGCTCGTCAAACTCTAGTGGTGGGCATGATAGTAGTCCCAAATGTGAAGACTTAATGGACGTCATAGCACTAGATATAGGTGCAGGTGGAGGTGGAGGTGGAGGTGGAAGTGGAGGAGATGGAGAGCATGGAGGGCGAGGGGGAAGGGTAAAAACCGGACCTTGCTTTGTTGTTCCTGTTCGTAAATATGAGGGAGACAAAAGATCAAGACTTGAAGAGTGCACTGAGCTTTTGGATAATGGTGGTGGCAGAGGAGGTGGAGGTGGTGGCGGAAGGGCTGCCATGTGAACTACTTTTGTTTCCAACGGTAATGAAGGAAGTTGCTCAAGTGGAGGTGTTGAAAGAATAGAAGAGGCACATATAGGAAAGTTATTCGATGAGATTGAAAGAAATGGTGGAGGTGGTGGTGGCGGCGGCGGCGAAGTAAGAGGCACCTTTCGAACTGTTTCGACCTCCAAACTTGGTGGACAAGAGAGTTGATTAGGTGGAGCTATTGAAAACGTAGACGGGGCAAATATATCGAAGTTACTTGATGATTCAGAGGGCAAAGGTGGTGGTGGTTGCGGGGGAGGAGGGAGTAGCTGCAAGGAACATGGCTGGTATGCATGTGGTGTACAGAAAGAAACAGGCATTTTCTTTGGCAAAGATAACATAGATCCCCTTGCAGGCATAGATGGTAATGCAGAAGCCATGGCTTTATTTGCAGAGGCAGGAACAGGAATACTGCCTGTTGTTTCACCTGCATCTAAAGTTCCAGAATTTGGAGCAGCAAATATAACAGGCGGTGCACTGTTACATCTTTTAGGACATGGCCTATGAAAAGTAATAGCATCACTACCTTTGTTAAAGGGGACACACTGAGGTAATATCATTGCTTGTACCAGTCTGGTATCAATACCCTGCAATCTGTTTCTTGGTTCAGATGATGCAGGGAAATCTGGCAGATTTAAGCTTGGTGTTTCTCGCACTGGAGATGATAGCTGGTCATTTTCATGTCTCCGAACATCAGTTCCCAACTTCCCATATTGATTGATGTAATGTTCCTTACTTTGAATAATGCTGCTGTCAGAATTCATTTCACAGCCAGTAGCCTCTAGTTTGTTCTTCCTTTCCTTCTGAATTTTAGGTATTTCTAACATGTGACTCTGTTCGACCAGAACAGGATTTTTCCCGATGATGCCATTCTCTATGTCCTGCTTGGCTTTCATGTGCCCCAATTTGCTGTTAAGTTCATCTGCCAATATCCAATCACTTAGGTCATGATTTGTGTCATCTGAAGGATCCATCCTATAAGAAGTTTCTGATGCAACCGTTTGACTAACATCCACATTAGCAAGGCCTTCTTTATCCTTTTTCAAACTGCTCTCAGATCTATTCTCGGCCATGGGAGTTGAGGTTTCTGGTTGGGTAGCATTGTCATCCAAGTGAGAAACCCTTTCCATGACAATCTTCTGATCAATATTGGAATTGCTGATTTCCAATGTTCTGTCTCCTTGTCCAGCTACAGGAGTTCCGAACTCTGGGACTACATCATCAACTGTAGATGGTGCACGGGTATTGATTCTCTTCAAATTCTGCACTAAGCAGCTGGTCTCTGATCCGTTTCTTCCTTCAGAATCAAAAGTTGAGAAATTAGATCTGGGACTCCCATATTCTGCAATACTGAATATCTCTTCTGCTTCAAAGAACTCCTCCACTGAGCCAGCATCTGAGTCATCCTCCACCTCAAGCTCAACTGTATCCGCAGCTAATGGTTTTGGGGACTCAACAAATGGTTCTGGGGTCGTTTTGGACTCAATGCCAAAGTCTGAAAAGAGTACCTGATTCAGGCACGAATGTACATTTAACTACCATCATATTAGGAAAAAAAAATATTCCACTGCAAGAATAAACACCATCTACCTCAGCTCTGAAGTCTTTCCCAAGCAAGTCCTTAATGGTCCAAGCAACATCAATTTCATCCTGATTAAGCAGCAATGCATTAGATTTCACAAATGCAGTGTTGAACATGACCCGAAACATCATGTCTTCGCGTTCCAGATCTTCATCCACGTGGATGCATTCAAGGACCACATCCCCTTGAACATGGCAACAAACAGTGATTTTTATTAGCTCACAATCTGCCTGCATGAACAGTTAAATTCAGTAGTCTTAAAACTCAAATTGCTGCCGTCGTAAATATGAAGGTCTTGCGGATTACCTGTGTGTAGTGCTGAACTTTCTCCTTTGTCCTTGGCGTTGAGAAAAGAACCTTAGAACTTTTGAACTCTGGCGATGAAGGGTCTTGGCCATAGACACGGACAACTGGCCTGCAACCTCCTTCTCCAATGTTTGGAATCTCTCTAAGAATTACGCATTCCAAATTCAGAGTCATTTGGCGCATGGGCCATTCTAATCCACACCCAAGTTCAGCTATATAATGGAGATATCTCAGATGAGAAGGTTGTGGATCTACAGGAGAGAGGAGACGAAGAAGCTCCTCTGGTGCTTGCTTATAAACCATCTCTAGAGTCTTTGCCACCCCACTGTACTGCTTCCTATAAAGCAACAAACCTGCTAGAACGAATGCAAGCACAGGCCATCCTCCCCTCTCACAATGCATTAGCAACACATTTTCCTGACCTTCGATTGACAAAAATCTTTCGCTCGACATCAAGAACTGATAGCTGGTGTCGAGAGGAAGTAAAGGACAACCTTCATATTTTCGAGGATATTCCACGACTTCAATACTGTAATGTGACAAAATTGCAGATATAAAGCTCTTGTTATCACCTTTTCCGAAATTAAAAACAACGAATGTGGACTCAGGGAAGTAATCTTGAAGCTCAGCTACTATTCCCTTTATGTAATCCTTGTACTCGTCCTCTTCCAATATCTGTGTTGAAAAGCAGCAGTCGAAAACTGCATGCATCCAAACTTATTTAGAAAAAAACAAAAAAAAATCAAATCTTTCACCTCAAAAAATTACACATCCTTGAGTTCATAAAATTCAGGTATTCCGGTACACTACATGCACGCGTATAATCAACAAAACAAAAAATTTACAAACCATGAAATTGCACCTAAACTCTCCGCGAGCAGTTCCCTAATTATATTAAACTTTAGGAAAGCTTATTAGGACGATGCAAATTGCACCAATATTCCATCTCTCAGCAAAAATAGCTAGTTTACGAATCCATGACACAAAGGTCGATCAAAATATTCGGCAGAGAAACCCTAGAAACCAATTCACTAACCTACATTGCCAGCATTCTCAAAATTCAAATGAGCAACATCGGATTGGTTTAAAAAAACAATAAAAAGAGAAAAATGGGGGGATTACCGTAGACGCTGTTGGAAATCTCTAGAAGCCGATCAGGAGGCTTCTTATAGAACAACCTCCTGAACAATGCCATCCGCCGGCGCCGGCGCCGGCGGCCGAGCCTTCCGGGGACCGATCCAAACCGGATCCCGCCCGCCGAGAGCGATCAAGAAGATCCCAATGCCGGAGTACGGAGAGGAATACAAACAAAAATGAAGCCAGAATCGCGGCGGAGGTGGGATCGAGATCGCCGGGATCGATGGAGAATTTCGATCGGAGAAGAAGGAGAGGCTGGAAAGCTCGGTCTCTTTTTTTTCTACCGCTGTAATCGGGAGCGCTATAATCGCCTGCCTGGCCCGATCTTCCAGGGCCGAGCCCGACCCATGCACGAATTTCCAGTAATTTATTGAAAATTTTGCAATTATGCCCTAGGATAATTGTTCAGTATGAGATTTGCATATTCGAATTTGGCAATTATTTCATTTTTGTGAATTAATTTTCGCCCATGAACGTCAATTTCCGGGCCGGATCCTAGGCGGACCGTAATGCCCAAGTGGCCGGACTCGAGGTAGCCATTTGGAGCAATCATGGCCGTTGTCTCGTGAAGGGATTGCATGGATGGCCGCGATGATGTGCTGGGCGTTGAGGGACAGCAACTGTCGGGTTCCTTTTGGTATTTTGCTTATATTTTTTGGTGGGCCCATATAGATTATAGATAATTGATTTGGATCAGTTTCTGGATCCGACAGTAGGGACCCGCTTTGATTTTGATTGGGTTTTTTGGCGATCGAAGAAGCAGCTCTCATTTAATATTGGGTTGAATCCAAATAGTCAAACATCTAAAAGTGTAGATGGATGAATTGGTTAAGTATACAAAGGTTTAGTTGATTTTATTTTTCAAATTATAAAATGTATGGTTAATGGTTAATATCATATAATTAAAATGTGTCAATTGTATATAACTACTTATGATTTTTGTCAAATTATTTTTTTTCTAAACTTAAAAGATTCCATGTCTTTTTGAATTCTTACCAAATTATATTTTTAAAAAACTTTACAAATTATATTTTTTTTCCTCCAAATTTAAAACTTATATATTTTTTTCTTGAATTATTAGGTATATCGTAAAAAAAAAATTTGACTATAGATTTAACATTATGATAAATAATATTTGGAGAATATATCATTTGATATTGTTTGAACTGAAGTGAAAAAACGAAAATATTATAGCCTAGTTAGATGAGACTTTGATAGTTCGGTTGTTATTAAAAAAAAATTCTATCTCGTCCAATTGAGAGATTTATCTTGAGTTAAAATTTAACCTAAAATGTAAAATAATGATTTTACCTCTAATTTGATTTAAACTTATTTTGGTCCCATCTGGACCAAATATAGGATCTGACATGAATCATATTTAGTTTTTATGTTTTGCATTATACTAACTCTAATTAAATCAAGGATATTTTCATTTTTTTATTTTAATATAAATATCGTCAAGCGAAATATTTTTCGAATATTCATGACTATAATGTTAAATATACACCCAAATAAAAATTTCATAAAATACTCAATAATCTAAGAAGAAATATATAATTTTTTTAATTTAGAAGAAAAATATTCTATTTGGCAAGATTCCAAGGAGTTATATAGAATTTGCTAAGTTTGGAGGAAAAAAAATATATAATTTGATAAGATTTCAAGCAATTATATGTAATTTTTTAAGTTTAAATGAGAAATATACAATTTGTTATAAGATTTGAAGGAGTTACATACAATTCACCCAATTAAAATATTAGTTATAAAAAGTTTGCAATTAGGGTAAATAAAGATAGTCAAAATATATAGAAGTGTAGACAACATAAAGTTCTAGTTGGTTTTATCTTCAAAATTTAATATTTAATACTATAAATTTTAATTATTTATCATAAGAACAATGTTCATGTAATTAAAAAGTTGTCCGAAAGAAATGACAATTAAATAGTTAAGCAAGCATCTAAATTTGGTAACGAATCAAGGTCAAAATTAAAATTAAAATTAGTGAACCACTTTTATATGTTAGTATTTTTTATTAAAATTGACATACAATAATTTAAAATTCAAAAAATTATTTATTTTTTTATAATAATTTAAATTTAATAATAATGTAAAATCATTAATATTAATTTTTTTAGAAAAAAATTTCAAAAATTCTTGACCTTGACCCAAACGAGCCCTAAGATCACAAATGAGTGGTTACCTGATGGCCTAACATTCAATACTATTAATTATTGGTATATAAAAATTAGTATAAAACGATATGGAATCGTACTCATATAATTTTGCTTCATTTGATGACCAGCTTCTGTAGTATATACAATAGTGTCATGAGATTACAAGGTCTGTTTACATACACAAGGGCCTGTGCTCAAACTGTCATTTCAGATTCAGTGCTCCTCTGCATTTCAGAAGAACGATTTACTTGGAAGTTTACAGCAGCAAACCAGAAAGATCATCACCCTCACGCAAACCAGAAAGATCATCACCCTCACCATATTGTCATTGATGGCTATTACAACGATGATATACACAAACTAAATCATAGCTCCGATCACCCCCACAAATTTTGTGCAATCATCATTATTGGAAAATGTTGGAATTTTCTTCATCTTTGTTGGAAAAGCAACTCTCATGAGCTTTTGGCGCCAAATGCTTCATTCTACATCTTCATAGTAGAACCTCAATTTTTGACATTCGAGAAAGGGTTGCACCACTCAGTCAAAAAGTTCTTCATTGTTTTTATTCTTCTGGCTTTCCTCCTGCATTTATAAAGATTCACCAAATCAGGAACTTTTTGTTGTTTTGTTTTATTTAGCTAAGAACAAGGAGGATCTCTTGTTGTTGTTACGGGCTTAAGGGATCAAAGAATATTCCTCTCATGGAAATTACAATGGTTCAAGTATTTTTCATGATTAATGCTGTCTATAGAAATGATTGGCAAAGAAGGACCATTGATCTAACTCCGGAAGATAAAAATGAAAATAAGATGAAAATAAGAGAGAAGGAACTAAAGGATACTACAGATAGGTCTGAATAGTTGAAATTTTTTGTCAAGAGAGTGTTCTATTTAAAACATTGCCTTTGCTAGTACCTCTTTGAAGCCATGATCTACGGATTGCTTCCCTGGTATGGTGATCATTTCTTTCAAGGAATTCATTCACCTTACATGAATGAGATAGTAAATGACCTGAGAAGTCAGCTTTGGCACCTTTATCTTGGTCACCCTGAGAATTCCACATTATTTCTGTATTAATAGCTGAATTTACAATGCAGAATAGAAAACAAAACAACAAGTACCAGAATCCTATGCTTGAACAATACTGAATCTCGCAGATGATCTCTTGACAATCTCTGAGAGTAGCATAGATCAGAGACATTGGAGGAGTCTCGATGTCCAGATTGTGTCCATTGCCTTAGCATTTCCCGCCTTGAAAGCTCATTTATCCTTTCCCGTTTCAGATTGGTGTCAACCTCTTCTACATCTTCATAGTTAGCTTGAGAAAAGTTTCTGGTTTTCAATCCATTTGAAGTATGATCTCTTGCACCAAATTGGCTAAAGGAAAGGGTTGATAGGTTGTCTTCACTTCTCTTATTTGCCCATGCAAAGCCACTAGGAGCAGAAATACGCAAAGGACCTGATAAAGGATCTTCTTGATAGATATACTTCGTTCGTCGAGCATCATATAAAGGATTCAACTTCGAAATTGGCTGTGTATCTGCAGATGTTCTAGAGTCACCATTTACTCTAGCAACAACTGGTATTACATCATTATCATATACTTCTTGAGATCTGATCCTTGATTCCTACGAAGACAATGAATTCCTTTAATCAGAGCCATGATTTTATCCAATGTCATATAGAATATACACACATAGTTTTCTGGAGAAACTTCGTTGATCTATTAGCTGAAAATAAGAAAACATCAGAGAAAGACCTCATGGTTAGTTGCAAATGCATGCAAATTGTTTGCTTCTTGTGGAGCTCTAGATGATAAGGAAGATCTTCTAGTTGCTTCTAACTCGTGCCTGCTACCACCGACCTTTTTTCTGGATATTCAAGAAGAATAAGAACAAAACTAGGGAGCTAGAATTGCAGTGGCATCATAAATATCAACAAGTTTACAGATCCCTGTTTGAATGAAAAATATATAAATTAATTGATTTGGCTTTGAAAATTATCAATTGGTATGTCACAAGAAAATTCACAGGTTATAAAGAATTTTACTTTGTCAGGTAATAAAATCTTATAGGTTTCATTGAATTTTGGGTAAATAGTTTTGTTTGCTGTATTTTTGGAAAGCTAGAGAGATATTATAGAAATCTAATGTTCTTTCTTTTAAGTAAACAACTAAATAAAATCAGAGCTGTTGTAATTCAAACCAGATATACAAAAATTTACCGGTATGCCTCGCGTCTTTTTGCGTCAATCTCTTTTGTAGGAGGGTATTCCGGCAAGCTCGATGGTTCGCATGCATAAGGTCTTGTTTTGAAATACTGATAAAGCAAAACCAAAGACATCAAATGTCAATAATAAAGTGAATATTGCAAAATGAAACTGGAGCTTTATTTCAGGATCAACAATAAATAAAGGAAACAAAATCATACCTAGGGAGACAAGTACCTGTGTATATCTCAAAGCAGTAAAAATAAGTCATTCAAACATTGTCAACCCTAATTTCAGAAGGCATGTGAGAATATCGGGGGCAAGTAATATCAAAAAATTCTAGAAGCTTCAGTTCTCCAGGTATCATTTGCTTATTTTAAAATTTTGTATTTGCAAACATTCCTTCGCCTGATTTTCTTTATATAAAAATTTCTTATGGCCACATTTTCTGAAAAAAAGGTTGCAGATGAGAGAAAACTTTCAATTAACTAAAACCTGAGCTATTGGCACACCAAATTCCCACAACTCTCCAAGTAGCATATTTACCTATAGTCAGACTGGCCTTCAGGGAATTTCAGCAGGCTTCTCTAAACAAAGTTACTTAGCAAGAAGACTAAACACAAAACAATTAGACCAAATATTATTTACATGGATTTAAAAAACTCTAACAAAATTTACTGCTTCCTCAAGCATTCTAACTTTCAAGAACTAATATTTGTTGCTGCTGCAACAAATTCATACAATCCTCCTCTAACTAAAGCACTATTTCATCTTTTCAATAATCCATGTGGTTGAAGAATTAATTGCAGGACATAATTATATAATAGATCCGTTAAACTAGAATTACCTCAGATGTAAGAGCAGCAGAAGCAGTGCCACGCTTGTAAGGTTCGACAGATAGAAAAGTTGCAAGCAAGACGAAGGCACTTGTTGGTAAGTTTCTGAATATTTCTCGTAGACAATTCTCATAAGGATGTTGTGGCCTGGAAAGAGATGCATGGGGCAACTCGGGTCTTTTCCAGTACTCATCTGGTGGAGAACCACATAATCTAAAGATCTTATGCAGCTGTTCTACCTGCAAACAGAAAGAGAACAGCATCATCTATTTGTAATGAAACAAAAGGAACTTGAACAGAGCTACTTTATCAATTTAGTTGGCACAAATACTCCAACAGTTACTTTTTTTTTTTCAGAAAATACAATACTGCAAGTGTAAAACATCAAAAGTTGCATACCTCAGTTCTTCCCTGTAAGATAGGCTTTCCAAGAAACAGTTCTCCAAATACACAACCAACACTCCATAAATCTACATTTGCATCGTAGTACATGGAACCCAGCAGAATCTCTGGTGCACGATACCACAAAGTCACGACACGACTAGTTAGAGGATGCTTGCGATCAGGATTAAAGAAATTAGCCAAACCAAAGTCAGCAACTTTCACAATTCCATCATTGCCAACAAGAATATTTGCAGACTTGATGTCACGATGCATGACACCACGTGAATGGCAATGTTGAAGTCCAGATAGTAGCTGATACATGTAACATTTGACCTATATTATGTAAATAAAGCGGTGTTCAGTTTAGTTAAGTTTCTGATATTCTGATGTTATAACTAATACCAAAACAGACATAAGAATACGGAAAAACCTGAGACTCAGAGAATTGAATTTCAGATGAAGATATCAATCCTGCGAGATCATGCTCCACATACTCAAATACCAAGTATAAGGTACATGATAGCCGAGATGTGATAAGGCCCTCTAATTTCACAACATTTGGATGGTCAAGCCTCCGAAGGATCAGTATTTCCCGTGCCATAAACCGAACACTCTCTGGCTCAAAATTGTCAAACTGCACTTTCTTCAAGGCAACAAACTTTCCAGAGTCTAGATTGCGCGCTTTGAACACACTGCTATAGGTACCTTGTCCAATCTTTTAGGAGTTGAAGCCAATATTTAGTCAGAAAACACTCATGAAAATGCATTAAAAAAAGAGAGAAAAATCAAAGTTTCCAGGAGTAAGACTAGAAAAATAAGATCTTGATCAAGCTAAAGAGCAATCTGTTAGAACAATATATATGACCCACACCCAAAAGCAACTTGCTTAAGGTATTGATCTCATAATGAAAATCTTACGGTCAAAACAGCACAAATATGCAGATAATTTGACATGTTAGCATTGCTTTAGTACTTGAATGCTTGGCATCTACAAATGGGCAATGGGTCTGACATCAAACTTGTCTTCGCCAATTCTTTTTCCTATTTAGCTATTCTTCAATTACAACAATCAAAAGCTAAACCATTATTAAAAAAAAGAGAGACAATTTAAGAAACAGAACTTGCCTAAAACATATTGATTTCTCTCATAAAGAGACCAAACATATCATGTTCTTTTCCAGAAAACATGTAACATCACACAACAAGTACCCAAACCCTGTTTCATATAAATACAGAAATTAGGATAAGGCTCTACCGACAAAATATTTCAGCCAATAAGAAAACAAATTCTAACCTCTCACAATTCCCAAACAATTCCCACAAGAAAATATAATTTCAAAAGACAAAGAAATGAAAAAGAAGGGAATTTCACAACTTTCCCAATGTTGCTTTCATTACCTTCTCCAACTTCTCAAAAGTATCAGCTTTGAGCGGTACCCATCCCTGAATAGCCTCTCCGGCGACGGAGCTAAGCCACGATGGCCACCCGGCTGCAGCCTGCGCGCCCTCCAAATGTTTCTTGAAATTCCCCAACACAGAACTCCTCGAGCTCCCCCCATCAATTGAGCTCTCTCTCCCCGACTCCCCGGACTCGCTCCCAACCTTAACCCTACTCCACAGCGTTCCCGCCGTGACCTCCCCCGTCTCCGTCACCTCCCACGACCCGCCGATCGAGTCGGTCGCCGGCGTCACCGGCGCCGCCTTCTTCGACACGACGCATCCCATTGCCGTCCCCCTGCATAAACCCAATTCGAGGAAATGCCTCAAAACAGAGACCTAAATCAACAAAAAGGCGAGACCTTTGACAGGAAGAAGAGGAGAAAACCGATGGAAATGGCTGGAAAAGGCCGGAAAAATGGTGGAGAAAGGAGAGATCGCAGAGATGGCGGTCGAATTCTAAAAAAAGCCGAAAAAAAAAAAAGGTGGGATCTTTGTGGATTTTCAGCGTTTTTCTTGGAGAATTTCAACGGAATCCTTCATTTTTTTTATTTTTTATTTTTGTATTCAGTTGGGTTTGGGGGATCGAGATGAGGAATCGGAGCAGTTTGGTGTGGTGGTGGGATCGGCGCGGGAAGAGAGCGGTCGCGGACATGTGTCTCGTTGCCGTTGGAGATCATCCCTTGATTTATAAGCACATATGTTTGATTTTTTCACCCCGGAAATTTTAATGTGATACCTACGCCTGAGGGGTTATCTGCAAACTGGGCCAAAAAAGAGAGATAATTAGAAGTTAATTTGCAAGATACGTATTTTTTAAAAAAATTTTGATCATGCGAAAAATATTTTTCTTATTCGGTGCGGATTTTTATTGGAAATTGGTTAATTGATTTGGAATTAATTTTATTTATTGATACAATTTTGAGAGTTTCTAAAACCTATTTTGAATTAGTTTCATATATATATGTGATAATTTTAGAATAATAATGATAATGTACAAACTTTGTTATTTTTTTGGCATTATTTTGTTAAACGCTTTATTGATCAAGACGGTGTATGAGAAAAATGTATAATTTGCAAAATATAAAATTATATAAATGCAACAATGTCATCATTTTACAGGAACATAAATCATTCCTATTATTTTCCATATATTTTATATATTTAAATTGGGGTGGAGTATAGATTGTAAAAAGGAGAGTAAAATAATAACCAACATATAAATATGGGCCCAAAAATGTAGCTTGGGCTGGGCCCCAGTGGCTTCATCTGTTTCCTGTTTCTCACCTTACCCCCTCAAAAAAAGACATCTTTTAAGTGGGTCAAGAACCAAAACACAATTGATGGTGCACTTTATTTTTTTTAAAAAAAAAAATTTTTTTGTTCCATTTAGAACATCTACCTACTTTATTGATCTAACTTCTTACAAATCTATGTTCAGCATTTCCTCTAAATTAATATAAAAGACTAAATTATTTTCGCTCAATTTTATTTCGAATAATTGATTGATAATTATCAGATAATCGGTTTAACAAGACTAGATTTAGATTTTTTAGTTTCATAAAATCGGATAACCAATATCTCATAAAAACTGAAATAAAATAAGTTAGTTATTTAATATTTATTTAAAATAAAATTAAATGAAGATAATTTGGATTTTTATATTAATTTTAGTTAAAAAATTGAATTAAAATAGAATTTTTTGAATATTTTAATCGCTATAATTTTCGTAAATTTATAATATAATTATATTGGTTTTTATTAAAAGTGATAAGATATGTGATTTTTTGTAAATTCATAATAAGATGAATGGTTATTTGTTAAAAATTCTTTTATTTTTAAAACTTTTGTAAATAACCACCTATCATATTTTATTTTACAAATCCCTACATTTTGAGGAGTCCAGATGATAGAACTAGAATAGATAATTTTTTGTTTTGAAAAAATTTCTTTTGTAATTCCTTAAGTGGAAAGGATATCTATAATCTTAACTAACAAAGATTTTAGTTTAATCGAACACTAAGCTTCTCTTTGACTATTTTAAGCTTAGAACAATAAAGATATAAAGGCAAAGACATATATATCACAAAGTTTTATGGATGATGGCCATGAAATTCTTGAAACAACCTAATGCAAGTTGTACATAAAAAAAAACTTCAATTCAAGAATTTGAAATTTGGAAGCATTAGGAGCCATGAATAATAATAGTCTCTTGTACCATGTTAAGACATCATGGATGCCTCTTCAGATCCAACAGTGTGAGCTGCACTGTTGCATGTGTAGTATTCCTCATTATGCTTGTATAAGGGCCGGGCCGGCCGGGTTTGGTCTAAGATGCGCCATGGGTCTGAGTCTGCTAAGTACAAAGAAGAGCAAACTTGTTCTTTTTTTGTTAATAAAATTAGATTTATATAACCAAGTTGACACCAGCTAGGGGATTCTTTATAATTAAGACAAAATTTAAGGGTGTATTTGTGAATTTTTTTTTTTTTTTTTAAATTTTTACCTTCCCAGATGTTTCCTAGCACCATGGACAACCAAAGCATGATACTTGACAGTTACCAGCTACACTAATCCAACTTTTACAGATGGCTTTCGTTTTGCCTCGGCTCCCTTCAAGCCATCGTTTTTCATCTTTTTAATCCAAAGAAAACAAAATACTATTAGGGCTTTTAGTGGGCCAGGACCGTTCAATTTAGATCGGGCCAATGCTGGAAGGGCTCTCATGGGCTTGTAGCCCTACCGATTCATAGCTGCCATTATGTCCACTAGCAGAGCCATCATTTGTCTACCCAACAATTCATCACCCTAAAAATCAGCAAAAAAGCAACAAACCCACAATTGATTCACCAAATTAATTTACCTAATGCTGTTTGAGTTCTAAACAAGCATTGCTAATACATGATGGACCTTGCCTTACACTCAAATCCACACTCACAGTTTTCCATAAAGCAGAAAAAGCAAACCAATTATCAGGATGCAAGATTGAATCTCTGAAACCATAGAGGAAATTTAACCATCTTGTGCCACTACCACATTGATCTTCAACAAACAAAAGAACTGAATGACTGTTGAATAAATTACAACACAAAAGTAAATTACAGGAAGCAGGATTCCAGTATAAATGAACAATATACAATTGTGCATTCAGGTGTTGTACATTCATCTGTGCAACTCAATGACTGTGAGTAAATTACAACACAATGGAGGATTATAGAGGAACTACATCACCTAACAGCACTGCAACAGATCATGAGCTCAACCGCATTACATGGATGGAGACCTTCTAGCTAGTGTAAAGTGCATGCATCGAAAATCCCTGATCACAAATATTAACTTGGAAAGTGTCCTGTGATTTGTCATGATCTCCGAAAACTGAAAACTATTTGATAATATAGTTTTTCCTGGAAATCCATCAGTTAAACCAGGCTTAACCAGTGGATTGTGTATGCTCTAATTTTGGTTGTATGATGCTTCTAGCAGCCAAAGCATGTGCAGTATTATGGCTGCTACTCCTAGCAGCCGGCACATCATGATTATGCTTCCCTTCATATGTTGTGATGACGGCTTTGGGGTCTGTCGAGGCCCTCTCCACATGCTTCCTAACATTGCACCCAGCATAAGTGCACTTGTAATAACTCCTGTGATAGACATACGAAGCATTAGCACTCAGTTGCTATAGCTGAGAACCGTATCATGATCCATCAATTAATATAGCAAAGAAGTCCAATGCAATTAGGTTAAAAATTGGCAAGGGAATTGCATCAGAATTGGTTCAATCCCCCAATTGTTTCACTTCTATACTGCATGTAATGATGCATCGAGAGAATGAGAACAGATTTTCTTCAACGAGTGAATGAGGATGCTGGAAAGCAGTATTAGTCAAGTTTCAAGTTAACAATGTAGATGTACTGGTAGAACAAGAGATCAGATCATTTTAACTTTGGTCTATGGCTCAAATTTGAAAGAAAAGCATGGCTTCAAGTCACTTGAACTATTAGCTAAAATTATAATGAAATGTTTCCAATCAGAAGCTGCCACAGAACAGCACAATAAGGAGCATAAAATAACACAGAAAATTCACAACTCAACACAGAAGAAAAACTAAAAATGTCAAATAGTAGAATAAAGAAATTTCAATGTAGACAAAAAAGGTAGTGATCAGTGAAGAGTTTCATTTAACAGGCATCTAACACAATTTGTCCCAACACAAACAGACAGACAACCTAGATAGCCAAAAAAAATGTGGGATACACAGCACATCAAGCAAAAAGTAAAGAAGGTACCTTTTATGAAATGTAGAATGTCAAACACAGGAATACTGTAAGTGCCAAAGCTGTAAAGAAATTTACATGAAGCAGGCATAAATTATCAAAGGTATACAACTTTTGTAGCAGAGTCATTAGGATTGTCACTCCAATAAACAACAGGCAGGGCACAAAGTCCAAAGGAGGAGTTCTGAACAAATATTATTTAGGAATAACAAATCTACAGGCTGCAAATGTTAACAAAACATATCGATTTCAAGTTTCTGTTTATTTAAAGAAAAAGGATCTAACCTCGGGTTTGGATTTCCTTTCACCACTTTCTGCCCATATTTGCGCCACCTATAACCATCATCCAAGAGATCAACTTCACTCGTTGTCTGCACAATGATCCTAGGTTCTGTGACTGTCTTCTGTGAAGACACCGATTCTGTTGCCTTGTGGTCCACATTCCTGTTCAATCAGGACAAACTCTATTAAATAAACACACAAGTATCAGCAATGTTGTTTCACTATAAATTTACCTTCTTTTTAAATCAGATTCATTTTCATTGCCTTCATCTGTCCTAATTTCAGCTTCCACCACCTCCTCACCATCGCTGGAACCAGATACATGTTCTGGTGTTCCATAACTTGGTTCTCTATCCCTCTTAGATATTGAAGCAGCAGGGTTGATATCATTTGATCCACTGATGTGACTTTGTGGTACTTCTAGAGACTTACCAGGGAAATTGGCATTTCCATTGAACTCATTTGACCCAATTGGGAAGGTAGCACCATCCTTGACACGCTTATTGTGTAGGGGAGGCTGATGATTATGCTGGCCCTTGTAGATTATCTCTGTTATCTGGCCCTTAAAGGAACGTTCAACTTTCTTCTTAACTGGACAGTTGGGATGGGTACACTTGTAATAGCTCCTAGGAAATTCACTCCCCTTCACCTGCTTTTGTCCATACTTCCTCCAGTTATAGCCATCATCAGCAGGTTTATCAGCAGGAGCTGTAGACTGAATTTTATTATCAGAATGAGAGATCCCAACAGATACAATTGTAGTGTTATTTGCATCCAGGGTCATCTCTTGGACTGGTGTCTGTGTCAATGAAGTTGTGGTTGTTGTAGGATTAGAAGATAAATACTCCATTTGTGAATGTGCATGAGAATGAAACTGAGCAGCTTGAGCTGTGACTTGTGCCAGGGCCTCTTGATGCGACATTCCAAAACAACCCTGCACATGGCAATAGAATGGACTATTATTAACATAAGCTTAAGTACAAAAGACAGTTTCTAATTCTCAAATAGATCAAGGGGCATGTTTGTGGCCAAGAAAGCTATGATATGAATGGCATGAATTCCCAGTAGAGCTTTGAAAGCCAAATGTAACCACAGCATGAAAATTTCCTCTGAAGCAAAAGCTCAGAAAGAACTCAAGTACCAAACCCAGCTAAAACTTAGACCATAAGTGCAAAAGCTCAGATATGAAATTAAATCAGTTGTTTTTCACTTTTTTGTTAAAGTTACATCAATTATTATCACTTAGTACTGAAGTGTCCAAGACAAGAAAAAGCCTTCACAAAGAACCAACCATTTTGCATGTATGGAAAAGAAAAGCCCAAAAGGTCCCAGTGAAATTAAATTCACAAATTCAAATTCTTTTCTTTACCGAACAGAGGCCTACAACAACATGCAGTACTGCAAACTGAAGCTTTCACAAAAATCAAGCTAAATTCAGTCTTAAATGTTGTTTAGCGCATCATATTTGTAGATGGAATAGCTAATTTACCAACTTTCACAAACCAAAGAAGTAAAAATGGAGCCCAAATCAAAACACTCAATCTAAATATGGCAAAAGTTTCAACCAGGAGGAGGAATTCCGAACAAACATAGCTATAATTGCTTCGAAATAATCACAAACAGAGATTTTTCCAAAAATAGGACAAAGATTCATGCTTACGCACAGCCGAGAAGAAGGCGGGAGAATCGAGCAATCCGGAAGGGCTAAGCCCCGGCGGCACCATGAAGAACGCTGGCGAGGGCACCGACAGCTCCGGGAGCGGCGGCATCTCCTGCCTTGAGATCGCCACCGCCTCATCCCTATCCCTCTCCTCCCCCTCCCCCGCGGCTGTCGCCGCCGCCGGTGGCCGCCGAAACGAAGCCGCCTGCGGGGAAGCAATAGCTCCAGCGAGCAGCTCGGAGAAGGAGCGGCACTCCGACCCCGGGTCTTCGGCGAAGAAACTGGAGACGAGGGTCATCGGCCCGGGGCTCGCGCCGGCGCCGCCAACGCCGCGGAAGAGGCTCTCGAGGTTGGAGCGCGGGGGAAGGGTCAACGTCGGCCGGAGCGGTGCCGACGGCCGGGCGGCAGCGGACGGTTCGTTCTCAGCCATCGGATCAAGATCGAACGGCGGACATTTACGAATTCGAATCTCGAGGCAAGACGGGCGGCTGCCCACTGAGGCGAAGGAGGGCAAATGGATAGACTGGGGATCGCAAAATTTCGGGGTAGAGGAAAAATGGGACACTACGCGGGACGTTGACTTCAGTAGTTAGATGTGGGCACCACGTGGCGCTAGCGAATTGATTTTCTTGCCCTTGGGAATTTGTTTTAAGACGAATTTGTCCTGCCAATTTTCGCATGAGACTTTTTTACAAATATCATCCTGAACGTTTCCTTAATTAGATGTTACTCTCTGGTTTTCAGTTTTCTCTTACACAAGCATTTCTTTAGTCACAATTATCTAAAATATTGAAAAATTTGCATATAGAATTCAACAATAATTCTTTGTTAGTTTAATTATTCTTCAATTATTCTCAATTTGTTAGATGCATTTTGATATTTTTATACTTTAGTTTATTAATTTGTTTAACTTTTAACTAACAATAGTCATAGTTGATTAGGTGTTATCTAAGAGGAATAGTGTTTGCAAATTAATTGAAATTAATCCCCCCTAACTTTAAAAATTATCAATATTCGTCAGTCTTCTATTTTTATCCAAAATATTTGTTTAAATCTAAATGATGCTAATCATATTTAGGACTATATGTTTATTTAAAGCAATATTTATCTATGTTATTATCATTATGTTTATATTACCTTTTTATGTAAAAAGAGGTTATTTGCAATTTTCAAAGTTAGAAAAACTGTCTAACAAACTTAAAAATTTACAAAAGATTATTGATAATTTTCCCTTACTTTTTTTGGTGAAGGGGCTGTTTGTAATTTTAGAAACTTTTAAGGGGATAGAAGTTTTGTTGTTTAATGGGCAATCACATCAGCCAGGTCATAGGAAAAATGCGGGCGTCCTACACTCCCTATATAAAATGCAGGCAGGGCAGGTATCAATTATGGGCCACTCACAATATGCTCTGCAAATCAATAGCACATGTGGCAAATATATGTGCATTTATTCTGTATAATAAAATTACATATTATTCCCTAAAATCTCTCCAATTTACAAATATGATCCTGAATAAAAATTATTTCTTAGAGATAGTAACGTAAAAAACATACAAATAGAAACATACAGTATGAGATCTAGTCTTCTTGCTGCTCATGTTTGCAATCAGTGATTAAGGTGAGGAGTCATTCATAATGCGATTTTATCTGCTACACAATCAAATGAGCCATTAACTGCCATTAATACACTGCTCAATGCAATCACATAACTTGGAAAAACAAGTGAAAACCATAGTTTTTACTTGGGGCAAAGAGGAGAAATAATTGAGAATTCATGGATACTGCATAAATTTAGCAGCACAACCTCTCCAACCATATCTACAGCAAATTCAATGCTACATCACCTGCATCGAGGGGAGAAGTTGAAAAATATTAAGAAGCAGATGTGGCATCAACTCATTTGATTATGTCAAGATAGCATACAGAAGCATCAATGTATAGTTACTTGCTCATTTCCAGCAAGATCACATGCATGGTTAAAATAATTCTTACTCGCAATATTTTGAGTTCTTTGTATCTGGTTATAAGGGATTTGGTTAACTAAAATGGTACTTGAACTACAGAATGAAGAGATGCACATAGATGGCTCATAGGAAACAATCATGCAGAC
The DNA here is from genome assembly GCA_005019695.1 of Trichopus zeylanicus subsp. travancoricus. Lineage (NCBI taxonomy): Eukaryota > Viridiplantae > Streptophyta > Magnoliopsida > Dioscoreales > Dioscoreaceae > Trichopus > Trichopus zeylanicus. The sequence continues at coordinate 267,872 of RXID01015079.1, forward strand.
TTGCTACTCCATCTTCCTACAGACCATCATCATATATGACATAACAAATTGCAAAAAAGGGAACAAAACTAACTTAAGATTGAAAACATGAAAAGCAGATTTCATAGCCGTAAATAAGAACAAACAGGGATCAAGTGGAAAAACTATGGCAACAAAAAACAGAACTTGAAGAAAAAAGTCAAATATAAGAGGAGAACTATTGTGATTTACAACGGAAAATTCGCGAAACACATTATTCTTAAATAACATAAATAATGAAAAATAAAATAAAATAAAATAAAATAATAAAAAAAGACAATGATATACATGATCCACCTAAGATGGAATTATATTTGGGAGAAGCGAGAAATTCACTATCAACAGGTCTTATAAAAGTTTACAATAAAGATTTTACTTTTTTTATCTCAATTAAACTCTTAATCAAATCTTAGTGACGTCTCTACCTTTAAAAAGAATTTTTAAGAAAATACAATGAGGAATCACCATAAGATACTATCGAGAAAAGCAAAAAAAATCCACACACAAGAGCCGACACATTCTCTTTTTCTCCTTCTCTCTATTATCTCTATTTTTCTTTCTCTATTTCTCTCTAATTCAACCCTAGCACCACATCATATCTAAACTCTATATATTACTAAATTATTTATATGTATTTATTGAGTTTGAATTCTACTCTAATTATAATTTCTAATATTACATAATAGACATTTAAAATCAAATATAAATTCAAATCTAATTTTGAACTCTTACTTTAATTCAAACCCTAATCCGAGTTCGAGATACCTAAACTCAATAATCTCCACCTTGACTTGAATTCGAGTATGCTATTATCATGAAATTCAAGTCATCATCTCTCATCTAACATTTTCTCCTGAACTAGCAGTTTATTCAACTAATTATAAAATGCAAATTTGAGCCAACCTCGAATTTACTTTTCATGTTTATAGCTTTATACTTGGAAAACTTGTTTTTGTTGTCATGACAAAAGCAGCTTGGGAAGAATATTTATCTATCATTGAATCAATCCAAATGTCACTTCTTTTTTTACCATTGTAGTCATCGAAATTCTACGTATAATAGTATTTCTTATCAATCAATAAATGTTTCTACACTTGTCTTTTTTTATTAATATCCTAATGTTCATATTACTTTCATGATTTTATATATTGCTAAATAACTACAACCTCTTGAGTTTAATGCACCAAGTGAAATTATATTTCTTTTGCATCTTAAGGACATGTCTCACTCCAATAAAAGTGCGAACCATTCCATCAAGTATCTTGATTTTAATTGTTTTTATACCAACGATATCATAGGCCAAATTATCATTCAACCAAACAGCATTTTCCTTCTTTTTTTTCTCATAAAAAATAAATTAATTCTTCCTAAAACAAATATAATAACAATAACTAGAAGACTCTATTTCTTCATGGTTCGATCAATACCATCTAATGTGATCGTACTTTTTATATGAATAACATTATACCTTTATCTTTAATTTTAATTTAGACTGTTGTTTGTCTTCTCCACGTTTTCTCAATCTTTCTTTTCCGTGGGTTACCAATCCTTCACCAACCTTAATATCGATATTAAAATTTCTCCTTTTCTCGTTAGAAAAGAGACTCATTGTTACCTCCTCTATTCTGAAAGTTTTTTTAGTATAAAAATTTGTGATAACAATAAAATCATACAAAGTAGGAAAAAATATTAGAAGAATCAACGTCTTATCGTCATTTTTAAACTTTATATCAACTTTCAGCAAATCGTTAATAATCTTATTAAAAATATTTAGGTGATACAATACAATTATACCTTTACTCATACGCAGTCTATACAATTTTTGTTTTAAGTAAAATTTATTCGTGAGGTTTTTTGACATATACAACTTTTTAAGATTTGTCCAAACGTCCATTATCGTTTCCTCATCGATAACATTGTATAAAACCTCACTAATCAGGGTTAAAATAATCAAATTCAATATCTTTTGATTTATCTCATTTTAATCTTCATCGTTCATCTTGGATTTTTTCTTTTCTTTACTCTTTAACATCTTCTACAAAACTCAATAAATAAGAATTGCATTTATTTTTTTCTCTCTTAAGATAATTTTATCTTTCTATTAAGTTTCTTACTTCGACAAAGAACTTTATCATATTAATTGTTTGTTTCTAGGCTTATCAATTATTGTGATTTATAGAGAAAGATTCATGAAACATCTTATTCTCAAATAACACAAAAAATAAAGAATAATACAAGATAAGATAAAATAACAAGAACAGACACAACGATATATATGACTCATACAAAATCGGGTTACATTTACAGGAGGACGAGATATTCAATATTAACAAGTTTTACAACAGTTTATAAGAAAAACTTCACTCTTTTTTATTCAACTAAGCTTTGCACCAGGTCTCAACGATGTCTCCACCTTCAGAAAGAATTTCCAAGAAAACACCATGAGTAACCACCACGAGAGACTACCGAGAAATATCAAAAAGATCCACATACAAGAACCGACACACACTCTTTCTTATTCTCTCTATTTTCTTTATTTCTCTCTTTTTATTTTTCTATAGTTCAACCTCAGCACCACACCACATTTAGACTCTATATATTACTAGAGTATTTATAAGTCTTTATTAGGTCTGAGCTCTGTTTTAATTATAATTTTTAATATTACATAATAAGTATTCAAAATCAGATATAAATCTAAATTTAATTTTAAATTCCTAATTTAATTCATACTCTAATATGAGTTCGAAATATCCAAACTCAACAGAGAACAACTATGGCAGGCTAGTATCGTTTGCCAGAAACATTAAACTAATAATTTTGAAACCATGCGACCGCAAACCACGTGATCTAAGAGTGCATCAGTAAGAACCAACAACAAATATGGAAGGCAAACTATTTCAAACCAAACATACAATGTGTATTGAAACATTTGAAAAATATAATCAAAATGAAATGAATCCATTGCATACATTCAATATATTTGTAAAGATAATAGTGTTATAGCAGAGATACCTTCATTGATAAACAGTTCCTCGAGATATATCCATGAAAAAGTTATGGCTGCTTGTTGCATTTTTATCTTGACGGCAAAAGAAATGAGTCCAACACATTAACCTATCCAAAGGCGATCTCCACCAAAAGGATAAACAGGAGCACCATTCTTCATTAGACGAGTAGAATGAACAAGATGGAAACCAAGCTTCCACTATACTTTGATCTCATAAAAGTAGGTTAAGGATACTGCCAAACCCTCAGCATCAAAAGTTCGCACAAGCCTTTGTCTCTTGGTTGGAGATTCCATCCAACAGAACTCCAAATGGAAAGATTGTAACTGGGCAACACTTCTGGCAATATCAGTTGGGCATCCCATGTACATCCCTCCAGGCAATAAGGTCAACTGAAAGCCTCCATGAAATGTAACCAAGTTGTTTGATATGGTGCCTGTCCAAGGGACATTGGTTGTAGTACTAGTCCCAATGATTGTTGAATTCATGTCCTAAAATGTAACATTGAAACCCAAATAAAAAAAAAAGAAGGAATTTCAGCGGTTCATTACTATAATTGTTAAAAACAAGGATTGAAAATTTAAACAGTAATTTTGCATAGCCTGTGAATTCCCAAGATAATTGTAGAATTTTGCAGCCTGAATATCAGATGATAGCTGAAGTATTAACAAGATCACATTCACATTACATCGTCTTGCAGCGGTCATGTTGAAGGTTGAAATGGAAACCTTAAAATATCACACCTGGATAAGCTGACCCTTGTCATCCATTTGAAGTGAAGCAACTGTATCAGCCTCTGCAATTGTTGCACCATAAACACCACTGCGTTTAGTTATAGAATGGCCTTCCCAGCGACCAAGCCATGGTGCTAGCCTATTTGGGATGTCCTATCAATAGCAAAGAGACTGATTAGGAAGAGAAAGAAACCAGGTAAATTCAAGGATGAAAAGTTGTACATCATTTGTTAAGTTATATCATCATTTTATTTTTCAATCACAAGAGGTACATAAGGTAGGCAATGCCCAAAAGAAAAACGAGATGTCCTACAAATAAATGAATGGTCACAGATGACTCCATCCACAAACTAGATACTGCATGCCTTTTTCTTTTTTTTTGAGACATAGATACTGCATGATAACCTCTGAATTCTGAGAAGGAACAACAGGCACACCACCACCCCGTTCTTCAAGAAAAACAAGAAGCATCTCAAGAAAACCTTTTGGGTCCATAATGTGAAAGGCTCTAGCTCGCATGTCCTTATTCAAAGAATAAAGGCAATTTTCACATACAACTGAAGGACGCTTAGAAGGAATCTTCAAATTCCTGCACAGAGTAACAGTGTGAGAACCATGAGATAGATATAAGCAATGAACTGATTACAATATCATCAAAACTCTCATGCATAGCTAATGTTAATATGGAAAACAAGATTCGAATATTAACTCAAGCTTATAGAGAGACTTAGCTAGCTTTGTCTCCTTCAGAATACAATCCCTTGATCTAGAAAAGTGTAATATTCAGTTAAGGATACATATTCCTAATTGAGAATATGACAAGACAATTTGACTACATAGCGGAAGAAATTTACCTACATATAATTTGCTTTTATGGTATCTCAATATTCCTTTTAACACAATGACCTCATACTACAAGTTAAATCAAGAAGCACAGACCTAGGTGATTCTTCCCCAGTGTCATCCTCCCCAAGGACACCTGCTCTCAGAACAGTTTCAAGCATCCCAGCAGTCTGATACCTCAGAGCAAAAGCCTTCTCCTTTGGAAAGAATCCTATCTGCCAGAGAACAACAGCAATTACTGAAAACCCAAAAACCCCACAGATTATAAAAAAAAAAAAAAAAACTCAAGCACAAAACCACAAACATCAATTTTTCAACCTGCTGATATTTGTCCACTGTAAACATGTTGGTCTCCTTGATCTTGTACTCCAGCCATTCAGGCTCTTCATCCTCATCCCCTTCGATCAACGTCCCCGAAGGTGGCTGCTTTATATACAAACTACCCAATTCCACCAAAAATATATCTAAAATCAGCTAGAAAATCATCAAGTATGCTTCTTTCAGCTCACCAATAAACAATAAACCCCCAAAACAAATTAAAACTAAATTTCACAATATCTTTCACCTTTGGATAAGGCTGATGAGCTCGTCCTCGCCGTAGGAGCTCACCGCCAGCCTCGTGCTCACCTTCTGCAACATATTCCCGTTTCCGTCGAATTGCTGCAATCAGAGCAACCAAAAACTACGATTAAATCTCTTAAACCGACAAAAAAAAAAAACGAAAAGTCAGGCCAGAAAGGCGAAATAGAGCACTAACGTAGAACGACCCGTTCCAGTTGCCGATATTGAGCTCGAAGAAGCGATGCAGAGCGTCAATGCTCATCGAATCCTCGTCCCCATCCTTCTCCTTTTCCTCCGCTGTGGGCGAAGGCGTCGTCGCGGCTCGGATCCAGCGGGGTTGTGCTCGAAGGGAACGGAGATGCTTTGAGGGAATGCGAGGTAGAGAAGACATCGTCGTGATCGCAGAGAGGCTCGAAGGGCTTCGGCAAATGAGCTTTAGGGCATCCGCCAGGGGGGGAATCGAGAGGCGCGCTGCCGCGGCCATGAGTGAAACTCAAAATGGAGAGAAAGATGTGGCTTTTTTTTTCCCAGCGAGACCTTATCGGAGGTAGTAGGACCGAGGAATGGGGTTACTCGCCGATCACAGTTTATCCTGACCGTCGATCTTGCTAATAGTTCTGATCAACGGCCAGAGCGAGTTCAATTATATGTCATATTTATCGTTTCGAAAATTTCTTTTTTTTTTTGACACTTTTTGGTGGACTACAACTCGTTAAATTTTGTCTAGTATGAAGTGAATTTAACTTGAATTTTAAGATAAAAAGAGGTTACATTTACTCAAAAAGAATTTTTAAATTTAATTCAAGTTTTGGGGTTAACAGCGAGGAAAAATAATTAACTTCAAAACTTTCATTTAGAAGGACAATCTGGCGTAAAACTCCATTTAAAATTTGATTAACCCTTCATTTAATCCGTTGGCAAACACATTACCAGTAAAAGTAGTTCTCTGCTAAAAAAACTCTTTTAAAAATCATACAGCTTTGGGAATGTAAGAAGAATGTCATTTTAAGGAAATATGCATAAAAAATCCAAAATTTTTGACTGGTTGAACCTGATTTAAACCCAAACCACAAAAAATTCCAGCAACGAGAAGTATCATGAAAGTGAAGCAGGCATGAACTGAACCATTCAGCACTAACATAACCACAAATCCATTAGGATAACAAGGACACATTAAACCTAGAGAATTATAACAGTTCATGAAAATAGATAACACCTAAAGGCGAGCAACCATCAGATGTTTGTGACAGACGAACACAAAAGCAAACTTACAACAACTATATGTAATTTTCATCGTCTGACGGAGCTGTTCATTATAACTCCTAGAAAATCTCAGCTTGCAAAAACTAGTGTTTTAAGCTCCATTGTCAATAAAATTTACTTAGGCCCAATGTCCTTCAGTGAGCAAATCTGTTCTTCACCCATGGCAGACATGACAGTCACAACCAGATCCTTGCCTTCAGCAAACCCATCTTTGATCTGATTATCACAAGCAAAGGTGAAGTTAGAACAAATCCAGCTCAGAGAGTACAAAAAAATATGGCAAGATGCTCTGCTGAACCCACTCTGTCGCTTGTGAAGCAACATACCGACAATACTCTATAAAAAGGCATCCAACAAAGGATTGTTCATGATTTATGCAATTGTATCCATACAGATATTGTAGATTGTAGTGTGTAATTTCACATGCATCGTAGATGGACTGAACATCCCAAACTATGTTCAAAATGCAAGAAAGCATATGTTGAATGCAATAGGCCTTCTAAAATGTTTATGGGGAAGTTAAAGTATTGGTGCATTTTACTGGTTTTGACACACGTCATACATGAAATCTGGTTTGATAAAGCATTAACAAAGATTAGCATAGGGCAAAAGTAATAGAAGGTTCAAAAATTATATGCTGTTCATTTCATAAAGCATGGTTAAAAGATATGCAAGGGAGAAGAAATAGAAGGTTCAAAAATTAGATTTCAGATACAGTTATGGAACATAAGAGCTGAGCCATATGAATGTCAAAACTATAAAGAGCAACAGACATGACAGAACCAGCATATTAGGGTTTTCCTAACAATATCTACAAATGCATTTCATTTCAGGCAAGGACTACATTATTTTACATCACATAAAAGAATAAAAATTCCATGATCATGCTGCATCAAAATACGTAACAAAATCTACATCTTGAAAACTGCTTCCAAACTATATTGTGAATGACTACAAATGATGACGAGATGGCATAATTTTTTATATCTGTATGTAAAGTTCTATGAATACAAAACAAATCAATACAACTACTGTTGTTATAACCAAAAGATCAAACACTTACAAGCCTCGAGTAAATGCCCAGTAAGCATAAAAGAAGTCATAACTATTAGACTGGGCATATAACACAAGCATCCTACCTTCAATTCCAAAGAAATCAATATTGCAATAACTCTGACGTCCAATTTTTCAAAACAGGTACACAAGCATAATGGAAACTACCTAATTGGCCAAGCCAAAAATGAGAAAGAAACGCCAGCCATAGGTGCAAAGGCAAATGGTTAACCAACCTGAGTAAGCAGAGAATCATCAGTTGGGAGCCTTAGATCATCCTTGGTATTGCCATTTTCAGTCAGCAGGCTCACCTGCCAAACACAATGAGGTGTCAAACAAGTACAGATGAAATGATATCAAAATGAACCATCAGAAAGGAAATCAAGCTTACAAATCCATCCTCAGAAATATCAATGAGCTGGTAGTCAGTACGATTGACATGAGGAACCTGTAAGAAAAAACCAAACCAATTACCAAACCCAAATAAATGAGGCAGAACAAAAACAATCTGGAATTAAACAGGCAACTACTTACATCACAGTTGTGAGAAGAGGGCACAATATCCTCGAGCTTCTTTGCAGTGAAGATGTCTATTCCCACAAAGTGACACTTGGCGTGACCATGCTTTCCAGTCTTTGAGGTAGAAACCTCCACAACCTATGTGCATCAACCATTACACAACCTCAATTCATCAACTCAAAGAACAAAAATACAGATACTTGATTCCAAATTGAAAAAAACTGAAAAACTTTCAAATGCCAGCATAAACCAAATGTAAGATGCATGAGATATTTAAGAACACAAAATTACACCGCAAAAGAATTATAGAATGGTCACAACATAATCTTATGAGGTCATATAGAACAAAAACTAAATCTAGTAAAATCACAGCAGATATCAATACGAAGGATCGGAAAAGGCATCAAAAAGAGAATTCTAGCTGAGCTAATCACATCTTTTCTCAACAAAATTATGAAAAGATTGTTTCGAAAAAAATATATATATTCGCTCTTCTAATCTATATCATTCAAAATGGAACTCAATTCAGAAATAAAATACCTATAAGGACACAGAAATTCAATTATATTAGCTCATACGACCGCTACGGACCAGGAAAAGCATGTTCTCTTAAATCTACAAAATCCAACAAATATTTACTCAAACTTTTACATGGATTAAAAATTGGAATATAAATCATTCAAAAGCTGCAATAAAAACACAATCAGCAAATAGAATAAAGAGAAAAAAGATCAGAAACCCAAAAAACCTCAAATAGTTCGGAAAAAGAAATAAAAAAAGCATCAGATCTGATCTGGTCGATGTCAAACCTTGCAGGGGCGGCCCTTGATGACAATATAGCCGTTCTTCCTGATGGTGCCAGCCTGCTGCGGGTAGGTCTTCGACGCTCCGGCGTCGGCCTTCGACTCGAAGTGATGCTCCTCGTCCGACATCTACCGATTCCCTGATTCACAGATCAAAACTTTGAGATCGAAATCTACTGGACATGGAGGTAAACTCAGGAGAATCAAGACTAGGGTTTCACCTGCGGCGCTGAAAGGAGAAGAGGATGGCGGATGGCGAAAGCTGCTGCAAAAAGGCATCGAGATATATGGATTTTCCTCGTGATTGGCGCCCGAGAGCTATCCTTGCCGTTGGATGCGGTAGTACGTGTACAGTCGGATCGTCCTGAACACATCTGCGTGAAAAGCACGCGTTTGTGTCTAATGGTCCAAACCCAAAGCCCAGGCCCAGTGGGATAAACTCCGATGATCACCTCGAGATGTGAACTCCGATTCATCAAAAATGTGCGCACAGTGGGAACAATCTCATTATTGTGATATTCCCTAACCTTATCCTTCTTCAAAATATTTGGTAGCAAACAGAAAAAAATCCGCAAAATTTCTGGAAATTCCGAGAAAATAAACAACAAGGAACCGATTAGGAACTCTCATTTGGATCATCCCAACAACCTGGTATCGCCTCTCCTTCCTTTCGTTGATCCTTTAAAGCGGCTTTTTTTTATCTTTTTTTATGGAGAGAAATCAATGAAAGCTAGTGTTGTTTTGAATTTCACTCCTTTAGATCCTGAATTGAAAGAAATGGATCTCCTTTTTGTTTTTAACAATTAGAGTTTCGCTGTTATAGATCAATTTTGGATTCTAGGTTTTAAGCTAGATGACTATTTTTTTCAGGAAATATGAATGATGCTTCTGATTTTCTTTTTGGTGTCTCTTTGTTTGAGCAAAGGTTACTGTACTGAAACCAATTTTTTCCATTTTTTTTCTGAAAATGTTATAAAAAATCAAACTTGAAATTTCCTTAGCACTTATGTAAGAGAAGTTTAGCTGTTTGAGACACCATGCGAGTTTTAATTGGTTGTTCTCAATAATAACTTCATTCTCCTGTAATGCTTATGAGATTTCTGGTGAAAATAACATTAAAAGACTTTGACTTGAAGCCCTTAGTGATTCATTACTGTAGCACGTGGCAAAGTAATGTTGAACAGTAAAATGGTTGGTGGCTGCATGTAATCTGAAATTCTCATTTTTTCAGTTCTGTTTTAGGTTAAGAAGTTTTTATTGTGAGATTTGCTAAAATTGGATCCTACATCACCCAAAATGCTTAAAGTGCTTCCAATAAACTGTTACATGGGAAATAATTAGAATGAAATTTCTTTTTATTTTGATTGCTTTCTACTGTGTAGTCTTTCTCCGATGTTAGTCTAGTTTTTGATCTTGTTTTTTTTTTTCAGTAATTGGAGGTTTGTTTGCAGTTTTCCGGAAAGGATTGGGGGAGCATGTCAATCAGATTTGGCAATTTAGAAGGCAGTTCTTGAACCACGGGCTATAGGTGGCCAACCTTCAAATTCTATTATTGATAAGTTCTGGTGATAAATGATGCAAGGTGCAATGATAAACACTTTATTTGCCACTGCAAATGGAGGGAGTTGTGCAGCATTAGCAGCAGCAACAGCTTTATGGAGAAGTGATTTTAAGCTATTGAACAGAACATATGGGGACTCTCCGATTGGTAGTCCATGCAGCTTTCATCAGTTTGTCCTGAGAGTACAGTCAGCAAATTCCAGTAGGAGAAGGGGCTTAGGATTGAGAGCAAAAGGTGGTTGGTTATTTAAAGGAAATGGTAAGGAGATGGATGCAACCTTTGAGCGCAGTGAGACTGCTAATGAAGACATCTTAATTTTCTTCTTCCAACGGGACCTTGAAACTCGAATCCAGGTAACTCCTTGTTTTATTCCTGGTTTTTGACTTTTTTAGATGAAAAAATGTTCCCTCTATGAAAAATGCCAAATTGTGATTTTTTTTAACATTCTGTTGTCCTGTTGGGTTAAATACTAATAGAGGAGATGCAAGAACATCATTTTCATAAAGCTCTATGAGTTTATTCATCTAAAAATTTGTGTTATATTTATTCAGTTATGCTACTCTGTAATCATTCCCTGCTGGGTTTTCATGATGGCAGTATGCCCTGAATTTGGAACAATATGATGTAGCACAACAGTTGAGGAACAAGCTGACTGAGGTGTTGAATTTGCATTTTGTTTGCAACTAGTTTGTGTTTCTCTGGATGTAATTTCTTTGGCAAATGAACTGGTTTTACCTGATGACTTCCTCTTTTCTGGAGAAGGTTGAAACAGAAATCATCAAGCAATGGGAAGCTAGAAGAGGGTCATCATCAAAGAGTGAGGCTCAAGATAAGGCCATAACAATTTTGCGCCTTCGGTGAGTTATACATGCAGTTGTTATTTTAAAAAAAAAATCATATAGTAAGTTACTCTTTCAGGTTTTTTTTTTCAATATTCAAATGCTTATGAAATGATACTCTCTAGTTATTCAACATGATTGACGTCATATTCGCTTTATTTGTCTTAACACAACACAGGCTTATTGATGTTATAATTTCAAATTGCTATGTAACTCTGACCGACTCAAGTAGCGATAGTGGCTCATACTGGTGTGTTTGCAGAAGAGTTTTTTTAACTTAACTATCTTGTCATCCCTTGTGCTGATGTCATGAAAAAAGGAGAAAAAAGATGGAAGTATCTTTTTTGCATTTATTGACTAGTTTAACTATATCAATATGCAACTGTCCAAAATTCTTTACCTTGTTGAACACTTCTCAAGGAAATGTCATTCAAACTGAATATCAAGAAGCACTGCCACTTGTATTTGTAATAAAGAGACTAGATAGACATTGAAGTCAACATAACAGAAGCATAAATCTGTAATCTGGCAGGCATGCGTCTGTGCCAAGTTTCCAACACTCATGTCAAAGATGTGTGTAATTTTTTTTGGCAAGCCTTGGAGAAGAAAGATCCATTGCCATTGCTTTAATTTGATCCTACACCAATTTGATATTAGGCAACTCATTTTTTGTTAAGTAACAATTTTGTACGACATGACCTTGTGTCTATAATTTTGGGATTTCCCATGTCTAACACCCTTCTCCTTGTCTGACATAGCACAGGTGAAACCTAAGGTTTTGGAAACTGAAAATTGAGATCATCAAAACATACTTAGCTAGTGTGTCAGAAAGTATTAAACATGCAACCAATGTCTCCTGAAAGGATTAGATGTATACTCTGGATGAAATATGATCTAATTTGTGGCTTTTAAAAAAAGACTGCTATCGTTACTTCCAAGAACATGATTACGACTGGAATTTTAGGTCCTTTTAGATTGGATGCTTCTTGTGTGATGTTAATTGTTGACTGCTGGACCATAATTAATTTTTTCTTATCTTCTTCTAATGCAGTGCAGACATGCAGAAGGCAATTGAGAATGAGAACTACGCTGTTGCTGCTGAGCTGCGTGATGAAATCATAAAACTGGAGGTAGAAAGATCTTGCTTGATTCCTTTTGCCATAAAATAATTTTTATTAATTATATCAGTATATTCACTTTGCAGTATGAGATATATTTCTAGATCTATTAATTAAATCCTCAACTATAGGCTGAGTCTTTGGCTGCTTCTGCCAAAGCCCTTGCTTATGAAAATGTGCAGTATGCATTTCGTCTGGGGCAGAAAGTTAGACATAAAATTTTTGGTGAGTATTTCTTGCAGCATTCCTTATCCTTTATTCACAAGTTATTTGCTGTGTTTTCTCTGTTTGGATATTACGCATTTGCTGCAGACTATCGAGCAGTAGTTTGTGGCATGGATCCTGTATGCTGTGAGTCAAATTCATGGATGGAGATTGCTCATGTTGATAAGTTGGAACAAGGGCCTAATCAGCCATTTTATCAGGTGAATGGTATTGGGAAGTTGCTTATTTGTTGGCAGTGTTGAGTGATATGTGCCTTAAATGTCAGTTCTGCTTATTATTAATAAAAATGTGGTAGCCTACCATTAGCCTTCTGTTTGGATGTTTACCTCGGAGGAAGAGTTCTTTATACTGAAAATCACTTGCCTCCACATGCCAGTGTGCTTTAGAAATTTGTAAAGCTATCCCAAAATAATTGAATTTTACTGAGAGATTCGTAATCTATTTCCTGCTGACTAATATGCTATTTGCACTACTGTTGCAGGTCTTGGTTGATGTGCATGCAGATCCAAACTTACTAGTTGCATATGGTATGAAATATCTAAAGCTTCCTTGCTTTTAAGTTTGGTACTGAGTTCATGTAGTACTTTCGTCCACATTGATCACATCAGTGACTTGTGGTTGAGCATGAGTTCTGTATTCTTCAACAGAAACAAAAGAAAATGTATTGAGAAATCAATTTTTGAGGTCTGTTATTCCCATGTTCTTAGAAACTCATTGTTTGTGGAAAACTTCCTCTATTGTTTTACCACTAATTTTGCATAAAAACTGTATTTCAGAACCTCCTCAGTGGCCTTTGAATCAATGTGTTCGTCTCCTAAAGGATAATGTTCTATACATGTGATTCTTTTCACTTGTAATTGAATTATGTCAGCAACTTGATATAGCCATTTTTTCCTTTTTTTTGGTTTATGGTTGTTATGTAGATTTTTCAAGTAACAATGACCATTGATATATTCTCGGTTGTTCTGCTCTAGTTCCTCAGGAAAATCTGGTGGCTAATGACCAACAAGACATGGTCAGTCATAACAAAACAATTCTATCCCTTCATTGCTCATGTTGGGTTTTGAACTTAGAGTCTGTTTTTTAAATGATTTGCAGGACAGATTTGATCACCCGTATGTTTCTTTCCTATTTTATGGTGTGGATACTGCAGGAGACTTCATCCCCATAAAACAGCTCAGGGAAAAATACAATAGGCTGCGTCATGAACCTCCTGTTGAAACGGATGATGGTGTTGGTGATGAGAATTCTTGAAATGGATTTCAATGCTTGTTTCTCTGGTCCTTCAGAAATGGAGAAGTTGTGAATTAAAAATGAGCAATTTTATGAGTTCAAGCATGTATTGTTCTTAATTCCAGATGCTACAAATTTTGATTGAAGGTGAAGGAATAGAGTCCAACCTTATGTATTATTTACTTCAATGGCTTGTATATAGCAATGAGAACCACAAAATTTCCATGAAGATTATGCTTCTTCGATTTCTAATGAAACTTGGTAAAGGATTACTTCATCAATGTGGGTGTAATGCTCCATCAAATAAATTTTATGGACTCAGTTCTTTTATTGTCCTGCAATGGTGGGATTTTGACATATTAATTGCTGAATCATTTTGGTTTTTTGCAACCAAATTCATGAATTCTTGTGCCTTTGCATTTAAGTCCCTGTTGTCTTCAAATTTGTTCATTTGTCATGCTTAGGCTAAGCCTAAATAAACCAAACAAATTAAATCAGGGTAAGCACGACCTAATTTTACTAAGGTTGGTTTAATTTACCCTACTTTTGGTCCATTTTGACCAGCGTGAAACAAAAAAATGAACATCACAAACATTTTGAGAATAACTGTCTCATTCAGAAATGGGATTATAGCTATTCCAAGTGAAACAGTGATCACAAGAGTAAGAATGAACAAGGGCAGCAGGATATTTATATAGCTAGTTTCCTCATAAAGACCTAGTGCAAGTTAATTAATCATCCAGTTGAATATTTCAACGGCATTTAACCCAAACAATCCACGGGTGATTCCCAATGACAATATGAAACATCCCACACAAATATCCCAGCAATTATTTTAAAAAATGTACAAGCTGTCATACTCTTAAAAAAGAAAAATGTACAAGCTGTTTACCTCAAGAAGGTGATCAAATGCCCGAAATGAAACTATCAGAGCATGTACAACCATGAGAAGTTGCACTTCAGATTTTTTTTTTCCTAAAACCATAGCCTTGAATATTCTGCTGCCATGGTTTATACTAAAGGAGCATTGACACTACCTGGTGGACATCTAGGTCTCCGGCATCGCCTGGTCGTTCTTCCCCACCCTATAATGCTCCTCCCATCTATCTCTAACTCAGGATTAATGGGCTTTGCTGCTGGGGGACTGGAATGGATCTCCAGCACAGGCTCAGGTGGACTTCTAGGTTGCCGCTTCCTCTTTGTTTGGGTTTGTGTTTTTCGGCCTGTGTTCTTCTTTGTCAAACTCGATTGCCAAGATTTCCCTGAAGCCCTCATCAGACCTCCAATGACCTGGAGATCCTTGGTCACTTCGTGCCTTGCCAGTGATGCAAGGCCTGGCAATATGTCCTTCTGAAAGTCCCTCCGTTGCCGCCTCTTTCTAGTTTGCGCCCTTCGAGGCTTCATTAGCAGCAGTGATGCAGCACCATTTCCTTCAGTTTGTATCACTGTCTCACAAGGCTGGCACAAGTACTCGTCCACCTTGGTTTCTTCAAGCTTCAATGTTATTGCCTCAAATAAATCCAATTCAACATCTAAAGATTCAGAGACAAGAAATGCTCCTTCCTTCAACTCTTTCGCTACATTTGATGACACCACCTCAGCGAACCAAATCAAGGTATCACAACTATCAACGGCTGGCTTTTGGATAATATCATGGCGGCATTTATCCAATGACATGGCAACAATGTTCTCTGCTGCTTCTCTAATACATCTTTCTTGCAAGTCATCTGTTTCCTTTGAATTCTCAACTCTGCTCAATGCAGTTTGGCCAGGTAGTGTGTATTTTATTGCTGAAGATTCAGGTCGAGTGATTGTCTTGTCCTCCATTTGACAGCTGACTGGTGCTTCCAAATCGATATCAAGAACGACTTTTGAAGTTCTCAGGTTTGGATCTTCAAAACATGCGCTTGTGGAATTCAGGTTTATATGGCATCTAGGATTTGCCCTGATACTATCAGAATCCCTTTTACTGCCAGAAGACAAATAGTTATCCAGGCTGGGCAACTTTTCGGCAGAATAATGCATCACTTTTCTTCCAGTTCCTTCTGTATCATCATCCAACTGATGAGTAACTGAAGATGAGCACATCGGAGTCTCCTGGATCTTCTCAACAACAGGGAACCCAAGAATTCTTTTGCAAGAAATGCTAGCAGCTGAATCATTTCTCTGCATGCTGCTTTCTTTTGGCACCACAGTTGCAGGAAAGTCTTGCAGATTAGATGAAAAGAGAGGCTTGTCTTTGTCAGGTTTCCTCTCAAAATCTGAAGGCACTGCACTGATGCTAGACAACAGCTGAGAAAAACTACGGCTAGACATATTACCATCACATGGTTTCTTTCTGAGCCAAGAGAGTCCCTCATGGCCTCTTTCCTCAAGGTCTTCTCGAATCCCACTAGAAAATGTTTCATTCAAATTCAGGTTCCTCCCAGATTTCACATCATCATGATGTGCTCCTTCGGAACACTTGACCGATCTGTAGCTTTCTAAATTTGCAAAAGCTGAGGAATTGCTAGCAGTATTATGGTTTGGTTTCTCAGATATGATCGGAGAAGAGTTCAAGTGCAACATGGAATCAGAATCCAGAGGACAATTTTGATCAAGATCATTTTGGAAGGAGAACAACTCACTTCTGGCTTTCAAATTTGACCTTGAATCTCCAACATGCATGGTTCCATTACTGTGCTGCAAGTTCATTGGAGCAGATGTATTATAGCAGGGAAGTTCTTGAACTGCAACTGGAACGTGGCTTATTCTGTTTGTTGGCTTTCCCAGTGATGATGTAGCAATGTCATGGTTCGACTGCATTAGCAAGAACTTATTGGGTATTGGAGGATCTGGCATTAAAAATTTGTTTGAACCAGCAATATAAGAATTTCTACAAGAGAGATCGAGACTATCATATTGCTTCTGTTTCAACCAGGGTTTCATTTTATTCTGGTCAGACAAAAGGAAGGGGTGTGTGATATTTGGCTTCACTTCCACCACTTCGGGAAACATTGTGGGTCTCTCACTATACAGATCTGAACCAAGAGAATTTGTGTTCCCATGAACTTGCCCACTTTGCCCTACAAAATCCAATCACAGATGATACAATCAGTTATAAGATATGATGAAGTTGGGAGAATTACAATACAAAAATAAGCACGATGTATAGATCACGAAAATGAAAAAAAACCTGGTCTTAACATTTGTAGGATCAAGACTTTTTCATGAAAAGCCAGTCATAATTGTATGCACAAGCAAACTCAATGCCAAAAGGTTGAAAACCAACTCAAAGAAAAAGTTGGGGAGCTAACAGAACACTGGTCCAAAACATGAGATACTAGCAAATACATGTTACTATTAGGCACGAAACTTGAAAACTATACCACCTTCCCTTTCATTTTAATGCATAATCATTATTTCAGGAAGTTTTGGCCAACAGAAACAATTAAATCAAACGTGTTGCATTTACTAAGCTTGTATGGAGTAAAAAATAAACTTCAGAAATTAGCAAAAAATTAATTATGACATCCAGAATATAGCCATTAGTACCATAATCATTTCTAAAGAAGGGCAATTCCCGTCTTAGATCCTCCATATCTGTTTGTACAAAATTTGAAGATGCACCTTCATCCCGTTGTCTTTCTCTGAGAGACTCTTTTTGAAGACCCAAGGAAGTCATTGTTGTTCTTGTGAACAAATTGTTCTCTTGAACATCAGCATGGTAGGTCCTCAACCCAAAAGGGTAGTTAGAAGTTGAACATGATGCTCCCTCAATGAATCTCTCCTTTTTAGGTGCATCCAAATCAGCCAAGTTGTGGACAGAAAGCCCATTTTTGGGATGTAAACACGAGCCTCGACTATCTTCTTTGGGAACAGAATGCACTCCTATGCCAAGAGTGAGAACAACATCATTCTCAGGTTCCTTAGAAGTTTTTTTGTGGAGGAAATCCACAGTATGAAATGATGAATCCACAGCATTTCCCCTCTCTGATCTTTCCGTCTCTTCATTGTCGATATAAACATCTGCTGGCAGCTGAAGGTCAATCATTCTCCTCAGTAACCTATTAGATCTGGATTCCAGAATTTCACAGTCCTTGGAAGAACATCCATTTTCAACTGAACTTCGTGCAGATTGAACACTACTTTGATTCTCCTTGAGAAAGCTTAAGGGATGTCTCACATTGTCCAGGCCTGTGGAAGAACCCCTACTATAACAGGCATTCCCTGTTGGCAAAGGAGTCATATGTAGTATCTTTTTGGTATTGTCCAATGGTACTTGAGAAGAAAATGAGTTTGCTTGTGATGTTTGTGATGTTTCGATCTGTACAGAATATCTATACAACTCTTTCCTTTTAACCTCATCCATCAAAATTTTCTGTATTTTGTAGACACGGTGAAGTTCATAGACCTGAATGACAAACAGGTGAGTACAGAATTGCAATAATTAGAAAGCCAAGCACTTGAAAGCAAACAGAATTCCAAAGAACTTCAGAGATTTTCACATCTCAAGGCATGAAAATGAAAAATACGTCTGAAACATGAGGGGAAAAATTATAAATTTATACTAATACTACAGTATAGAAAAACAACTATAATGGCGTCATACTCAAAAGAATTTTTAAAAATGATTTGAGACAAAATTTTCCAAGAAAAAAGCCAACAGAAATGGCACAATTTCCTAACCAGAAAAAAACATAGACACAAATGCACAAATAAATCCCAATCAACCTACAAATTACTTTACCTGTTTCCTAAATATGGCCTCATGTTCAAGCATTGTCCGCTTCAACATCTCTTTATCATATTCTGAATATCCACTCACTGGCTTCAGCATGAAATCATTGTAGAGATGTCCATTCAGGGATGTACCATCATAGAATGTAGACCAACTACCAGTCCGGTCTTCATCATGTCCCCTCATAGGATTATATCCAGGCAGGTAACTTTCACACTGAACTTTTGTTCCCATATCTGTCAAATTAGGATGATCAGGAAATATAACTGAAGGACTAGTGAAAATATTCCCAGCTATGATACCAATATTTGTTAGAAATAAACAATTATAAGAACCTAAAGATGGCTGAATTATGCTCATGGTAATAACAAATAAGCAACGATAAAGAATCCCAAACAATTTTACACAAAATCAATTGTTCGAACAGGTATAGGATAGAGTTGAATAAAGACAATTAAAACCAAACAACTCTTATACATAGGTGGATGAAGACAATTTAGGGAAATTTTATATATAAACATCGCATGCAGGTTAATCATTGGGTTTTCAAGATTCCGTTTTCCAAACGACCAATATCCACTTTTAAAACTGACATATTCTGATAAAAGAGTCAAGAAACACAAATTCGCATCAATGTAGATGGAATAAAAGCAGAAACTATAACATCTCAAACTAATTATTGAATTTCAGTATAAATTGCATGAAAGTTTCGAAACACTTTCGTCTCAATCACATGCAGGTCACAGTTTCCATCCATTAACCTCAGCAACCTAACAAACTTCTATTAAGCGCAAGGCAAGTTCTAGATAACTTGAATGTCTCCCACTACCAAATAAGCTGCAAAACAATTGACATGTTGACAGCAGGAAAGACAGATATTAACAGTGCAGAAGATCTAAACGAGGACAGAACATGCATAATCTATATGAATTACTTGGAAAAGTATCAGATAAAGGTGGTTCAGAAACCGCAAGAAATAATAGTTACCTATTCAGGACTTGCACAATCAATTGTGAGCCTTTCCCATAGAAAAGACAGAACTTGAGTCCAATTTGACTCCAATACGAAGACTTGGCATAACTCCTAAAAGATAGACAAAAAATTCAAGCTCTGATCCTCAAGAAATGATATATCACTCTCACGCCTTTGGGCTTTCCGATCAAAATTATTCCTCCACAGTGTTTGCTTTCCCTAGACCTAGATACGAGAAATTGCAGTAAGTCACAAAAGGAAAAGAGGAGCTGAATTGCATCCCAAGAGAATCCAAAAATGGTGTTTTACATCATCAGAATGCATCAAACCCAGAATGAATTCCAGAAATGGAATGGAACAAATTCTAGAAAATAACATATCAATATCCAAGTAGAAAATCTTGAATGCATCACAATCCTGACTAGAATCAACATTCGCTACAGTTCCTTAGATTTTTGAAAAAAAAAAGAACTGAAAAAAAAAAATCAAAGGATGTCAATTCCAAATTTCCAGCCCGGAAGAACAGCAACACAATGCAAAACCAGGAAACAACAAATAAACATCTCAATTCACGTAGCATCAAAGCCCAAACCCCCCCTCCCCCACCTAAAAAAAGGAAAAATCAGAAGCATCTCAGCCCTCAAAACCTCACACAATTCAGCAACCAAAGCATCGAAAATCCCAACTTTCCGCGAGAAATCCACGCAAACACCCATCAACCCGAAGAAAGATCGTAACTTTACCTTGTCATCCCCATCTAAACCCTCTCTCCGGCAGAATTCAGCACAAAAGCCATTGGCACCAAAAGTGCTCCCCAGATCTTCATCAGAAAGGAAGATTTCAATCTGCCGGGCCACAAGAGATATGAAGAAAACGAGAGAGAGATCCCAGAAGAGAAAAAAAACAAGAAAAAATCTGAGAGGGAAGAAGGAAAAACCTCGTCAACTCTCTGGTCTTTCTCCTCTCTTTCCTAGTCTTCCTCCCATTGATCTCTCTCAGAAAAAATTCCCTTTTTCTCGGGTCATTGGGACAAGCGATAAAAATCGCAACTTTTCCTCCAAGATTTGGAGATTCTCTCGCTCCCACACCACCTCTTGCTTCCTTTTGCTCAGAGGAAAGAGAAAAAAGATGGGAAAAAAAAAAAAGATAAATAAAAAAAGGCAGGTTGAGGAAAACAACAAAGGAAGACACAACCACAACTGCTTTGCTTGAAGCCTGTCAGGACAGTAACAGACTCCCAAATCTACAAAAACCAGCTATTCCTTTCCTTTTTCAACCAAAATATATTACAAAATTTTAATATATATATATATATATATATAAATTTCCCAAACTCAGAAAAAATGATAAATAAATGAAAATTTTGGGATTTGTTTGCATATGGTCTCTCGAGTTTTCAAACTGATTAAAAATGGTATGCAGTGGGGGACCCAGCCACTCTAACAAAAAAATAAAAAATAAAATAAAATAAGAAGGAAAATTGGGTGAGATTTGCCATCCAAGTCGTGCATTATTACCAAAGATGGCAACGAGCATAATGAATGCTAATGAGGGGTTTGTTTGGAGATATTAAGTAGGGGCCCTGCCCATCATTAGTGTGTGCTTGGTTGCGCTGAATACAGGATTCTTCCTCCAAAAGACAAACCGAAACCGAAACCGAGTTGGATCGAAAACGACTCGGGACCGTGGTCCAAAATTGGAGGGGTTCATGGGATTCGCATGAGCCTTCGCGTCTCGATCTCGGCGGGGCGAGAAAACGATGACGCTATTTGGATTTGACAAACTAGTAACCAATTTTACGCGCGAAAAATTCTCGAAAAATAAAAATCATTTCGAGAATTTTCAACTCACAGATAGTTGGCCGACTTTTTTCGCTAAAATGATTTTATTACAAAATTAATAAAATTTACGGCAGTCGGAGTCGGGCCGATAATGATCGGGCCGGCCCGGGGCGTGGGAAAACGTAGCGGCATGAAGGAGAAAAGGACTCGGGTGTGACTTGATTGCATGGGCCAGCACGAGAGGCACAATTTATGGTTCCTTGTGGTACTGCGCCAATTCTGGATCTGGATCATAAGTGCTGCTGCTCTCGCTGCTGTCACTTTTCGCCCTGCGATATTTTTTCCATCCCGCGACTGTTTATCGTCATCATCATTATTATTTATTAGTCTGTGAATTCGGTTTAAAATCGAATCGAACCCGATCGAGATAAATTAAACCGAAATTTTTAAATTTTTAAAATTAAAAATCAAATCAAATCGAATATTATACAAATCTGAATCAAATCGAAATATTTCGGTTTCATTCGATTTAAATTGAAAATCGAAAATTTAAAATATTTTTATTTTTTTAAAATTAAAATTTAATTATATTTAAATTAAAATAAAAAATTAAAACTAAAACCAATATTATATATTTATAATATGTAATTCTGTTCGATTCGATTTTTATGATTTTTCAAAATTAAAAACCGAAACTGAAATTGAATTTTAAATGAAGGTTTAGATTAGGGTTCGGATCCGCGGGAATCTTGTGTCGAATGTAGAATTATTGTCTTCGGCAGCAGCGGGTGTGCACGACAACGCGTGGAGCGATGAAAACCGAAGGAAGCGAGCATTAAACGTGGGATGCTTCCGATGATGATCGTCAGATACGATTCGCGAGAGAAAACAAAAAAAAAAAAAAAAAAACAAATTAAGGAAGCCATTTTGGTTTGACCCAATTTCATTTTGAACTCAACGGATACAATTTCTAATCAACCGTTGCGTTTGATCATAAAAAATTATTGGCTTGTTAATCATTTCTGTTTTTGATTTAAAGAGTAAATGAAACACAAGACGCATTACGAGTTGGTGATTACGAACCCGAGAAATCAATATTGTATATTTTCCAAGCTCCCATTTTTAGGTTAAGCTTCGCCCAACTCGGCTTTCGCCATGTTTGCACGCGCACATCTTTAAATGTCAACCCTACATCAAAATAAAAGAGATTTTCCACATATTTTCTTTCTGAATTTGAAAATTTATATTTATAATTTTACAAATATGTTCTGCCCTCGGACTTTGATTTTAATATAAGTAATATAATTCAAAATCAGGATTAATATCATCCAATCATTTAAACACAAAAAACAGTCAAATCATTTTTATATTACTTTAAAAAATAAAATTATTATACTATTTTTATATATTATTTATTTAAAACTCAATAAATAATATACCAAGGATGCCTAAATATTTAAAATGAAAATATATTAGTTAATCAACTTAAAAACAGTGTTTTCCTTTAGCTTATGACCGGTCAAAGTCGAAATGTTTTTATTGATAATATGAAACTTAAATTTAGATTATTCGTAACGAGATTATAATAAATACCGATGGTAAATGTTTTAATAAAATAATTATCAATTTGTAATTTGGTTTTGGAAAAAAAAAAAAAAGCCAAAATAAAGATGCTGACTTGTTGGCCCAATGAATAGGGCTACTTTTGTCCTTTCGCAATAATCACAACTGAACAGTGGCAAGGCGTTTTCGTAATATTCTTCAAAGTACAGGGGCATTCTAGGATTTTCACGGTGCCGAAAATTCTCGGCGGTCCAACATTCCGACGTCGATCTGCGTCCATGAATCTGGGAACTGTTCAGATATTTGCCCATATCTTTGCCCCTACTCCCAAAATACCCTCGATCTTTCCCTTAATTACGAATCCAATTTTATTACATCGCCCCCTCTCTCGTTTCTTGTGGAGACCCCTAATCATCCCAATTATTTTTCACCGTTTTGCGAGAACTTTTTATCAATGTAATTCCTATGATTAATGAACTAATTAACCTAAACTTCGCTATTTTATGAGCATTTTTCGGTGTATCATCGAGTTAAAAACAGTATTAGTATCGTCTTAATCCGCCTTCAGTCGTGATCCGAAGATCAAGCAAACACAACAATGACTCACATAACTGCACATAACCGACATTACAAATAAATATTAATGTTTAATGGCTAATTGCATATGAGACACATATTTGATAGAGCAAGTCGCGATTTGAAAACGACCCGTCCTCATCGAGTCACTTTCGAATTAGGTAAAGTTTGGGTCAAAAAACAAAAAAGAAAAATAAAATCCTGGTATTTTTTAAAAATAAAAATAAATAAAATTTCAATACACGGTTGACCCGATCTAATTTTTTTTTAAAAAAAAAAAAATTTACGAGGCAGTTAGATATTTACGTCAAAATATTTGATTGGATACTAAGCAAGTTCATGGACTCAACGTTGCATGAGAACGTTCCAATTATAGCTTCAAATTATGAAGAGAATCATTCCGAATAAAGACCTTAGCATTGATGAATTATGATTTTTTTGTATGAACTTTTGATAATCTTGTTCCAATAAAATGTCTATATATATATCTATAGATAGAGATAGAGGGGTATATCTGCAAAAAATTCCAATAATACATTATAAGAAAAATTTAAAGCTAAGCATATACCAAAAAATTTAATATGCAATTGGTACTGATCGGGCTAGTTTATAAACTCCAAAAAAAAACAATTGAATGCTGAAGAAAATACCATTCCAACAGCACGAACAACTGGCTACTTGATTCCCATTTCAGCCGAGTATCAGGTGACGAAAAAAGAAAATTTTAATTCTGTTGGGTCCACGGAAAAGCCTAGTCCAATCCAAAATTCTATCCTTATCGAGAACTAGAAGAACTACACCCAGCCCAAGCCCAAGCCCAAGCCCAAGCCCAAACTGGCCCACTTAGAGCAAGAAAGACGAAACAGCAAGTCATTATCCGAAGAACACCTTTTCGGAAAGGGAATAGGCTCCTTTCCCCCTAATGGGCATTCAAAAGTTTCTTAAAGCTATCGCATGTCAAATGTCACCTCATCGTCTTCCTCTCCTCTCTAACCTGTTAGTGCCCTTTCCAGAGAAAGATAGCATTTTTTTTTTTCTTTCTATCTTTAGAAAATTAGGTCCGCATCAATTCCCTTCTTGCCACTCAGAAGCCATCCGTTTTGATAAAAATATTTGAAAAGGAAATTGTGAACCTGAGTTTCATGAACAATTACCACTTTTCCAAGGGATATTATTCTAAAATGAGATGTGTTTGGATTAGTAGGATTATATTTGTGTTGGTCATATGTCATCGATTCATTTGGATTAAAAAAAAAAAAAAAAAAGACTTTTTCTATCTTTATTCCAAAATTTCCAATTCCTTTTTTTTTTCCCCCTATTTTTCCTCTAGTTTTTGTAGCTTATTTATCTCAGCACAAAACCGTCAACAAAAGGCCCTAATTGGGTTTATTCAAACTTATACACAATCTGGCCCATTCTAATATCTGGGCCGTCTACTTGTTGGTTGGGCTGCTATATACATAGTTGCCATAGGAGAGGATGGGCCTATACCATCCGTCTTCTCTATGCTATCAGATCAAACAAAAAACAAAAAAAAACAAAAATGCAATTAAAAGAGGCTGTAGAATTTAGTGATTATCTCAATTTAATCATGACTAATTAATCACATTTTTCAATTAAAATAGATTAAAAATAGATTACAAATTGTAATAATCACGTTAATTAGACCTACTTGATTTTATCCAATTATCTAGTCATTTAGCTAGATGGCAACTGACCATCCGAGCTCCCTTTGATTTGAGATCAAAATTAAAATCAAAATCAAAAATTAATAAACCGTTATTATAAATTAATAATTTTTTTTATCAAAATTAACTCTACAATAATTTAAAATTTTAAAAATTATTTAATTTTTTAATAATAATTTAATTTAATAACAATATAAAATAAATAATATTAATTTTATAAAAAAAAATAATTCTAATTTTGATTCTAAACGAAACTGTATACTCACTGCACATTTACCGATAAATCAGGGATATTACTATAGGCTTTTCTGACGACCAAAAAAGGCCGAGGTTCGAAGTATGCCTCGGCCTAAACCTACCGAAACCGAAATCTAAGAATTAACAACCAGTGGCATCTTGCCATGTGCTGCCATCTTGCCTGTCGATCAGCCCCACCTGGCACCCATGTGCCCTCCCCTCTTTTTGTACAAAACTTCATCCGTTCCACGCTCCCTCCTGTGTCCTCAACCTCAACCCATGGCATCTCGTCTCCTCCTCCTCCTCCTCACCTTCTTCGCGGCCGCCTCCGCTACCAAGTTCACCGTTGGCGACGAGAAGGCCTGGAACCCCAACGTCAACTACACCATCTGGGCCAACAAGCACAAGCCCTTCTATGTCGGTGACTGGCTCGGTACGTATTCCCTCAAACACCACCTTGGCATTGGAATCCTGCTCTTTCCTCTCTCAAGCATTTCCCCAAACACCTCTTAGGAAATAGAGTACTTACTCCTACCATCGCACGCATTTCCTCGAACACCTTTCAGGCGCTAGAAAACTCAATCTTTCCCATCTCATGCATTTTGTCAAACACCTCTATTACATTAAAATGTTAACCCCATCCGCTCCCACGCATTCCATCAAACACCTCTCAGGCATAAAACACTTACACTTTCCTCTCCCGGGCATTATCACAATTCACAAAGACCTATCAGTTACTAAAACATTCATCATACATTGCCACAAACACCTGTTAGGCCCTAAAATGTGACTGTTTGTGCAGTGTTCTACTACACCACCGGTCAGACGGACGTGGTGCAGGTGAATGAAACGGCTTACGAGAAGTGCGACGCCTCAAACCCTATTATGAACTACAGCAAAGGGAGGAGCTTCGCCTTCGAGCTCAACGAGACAAAGGACTACTACTTCATATGCAGCTATGGATACTGTTACCAGGGAATGAAGCTCGCCATCCACGTGCAGAAGCTCCCGCCGCCGTCCCCGCCGCCGGCGAAGCCCTCCGCGGCGCCGAGGTCGCTTGGATCGGTCTTCTCCGTCGCCGTCAGCGCGGTCGCCGCGATGCTGCTTCGACTGGCGTGAGGCGCTTTTGGGGATTGGGATTTATTTTTTCTGTGTTCGGGAAAAAATCGGCGGAGTTTTCTTTTTTTTAGGGATTTTATCCTGCCGCTGGTTTCTTTGGGAACGGTTGTGATCCACGGATCTGATTGGTTTTTTTTGTTATTTTTAGGGTAATTTTAATTTCTGTTAAAATTGGCCGTGATTATAAATTGGCCGGCGGTAGTCTTCTAACTATTTCTGGAAAATGTGGACTGAAAATCTGCCGTTGATTTGTTTCCGCGTCTGAAAATACCCCTGCAAGTTGCTAAATTTGTCAATGTGCCTGAGGACATTTATGGCATTTGACGTTTTCTTGTTCTTGTCGGTGGTTATGTGAGCTTGAGATATGAAGCATTTTTTAGGATCCGTTTAACTGAGGATCAACATTAACATTAAAATCAATACCAGTGATATATTTTTATAAAGTAATATTTTTTTATTACAATTAAAATCTTTAATAATTTAAAATTCAAAAAATTATTATTATATTTTATAATAATTTAATTTAATAATAATATAAAATAATAAATATTAATTTTATAAAAAAATAATTTTGAAATGATACTGATCTCAAATTAAACTGAACTTATTATTAGCAAATAAAATTTATTTTTTGTTTTATTTTAAAAATATTATTAACTAATATCTTTTGTCGTGAATTCAGCAAGGTTGGCCATTGAGATGCTCCCACGTGTCATGATTATCCCGGATACAGTTTCTCACTCTCGGCAAGTAAAAGCACTCATCTTTTTCCCTCCTTTCGCTTCCAATCTCTAATCCTCGATTCACTTGGGAGCTTTGCTCCCACTATTCTGTGTCACTCGGATGCTTCGCTCGTTACCATGCCCTCGTTTTACTTTATCTCGCTCGTTTCAAGTTCGAAATTTGGACTGCCGGATCGAACCGTGGATTCTTGGATGCTTGGATGCGGTATTGTGATGATTTTTTTATTATCACTCTTTATTTGGGCTAAATTGTTGTTAGTGTTATCTGCTACAGGATTGAAATTATGGATTCAGTTTTTTGGGTTAATTTGAAAAAGATTTAATTTTTATCAATTTTAAATTGAGCTAATTGTTGCCAATGTCTAGACTCAAATTAAATTTCTTGATTTCTTAGTGCAATGCCTCAAAAGTTTTGAAAATTTTTCTTAATTGGGCTTCATGCACATCATATCTGCTAAATTTTCATCTGAAGTGTGACCTCCATCGCTGAAAGCTGGAGCTTGCTGTATTGAGATTCTTGAGGTTAGTTCGTGTATAGAAATAAGATAAATACTGCCATTATGATGATAACAATAATGGGTATTACATGTTCTTGTTCCTAATTTGTGTGCTTGATTTGTACTACATGTTCTGAAATCAAGGGCACAGGAAGATACAGAAGTAATGGATGCTGTAATCAGATAGCAATAGCTTCGGGATCTAGCTGGGAAAAATAAGGGCTCTGGAGAGCTTCCTGAAGAAGCTCATTGTCGTCCCATGTGTGGCGGTAAGTTTCCAAGTTCTTCTCTGAGTTAACTAATGCTGCCAGACAGAGTTGCTTCCTCCATTCCTCCAGATGCGGGAAGCCACAGTTGTCTCCATATTGATCGCAATACTGAGCACAAGCAAAGGAAAATGCTAATTTAATTTTGACCCATCATCTTTATACTCAGATAGTTGATGTTTCTTTATCGAAAACGATTTTCATAAAAGAATGGAATGAAATAGAAGGTTATTCATTGAATGAATATTGGTATGCATAGATACCAAAAAATTTGGATTATTCACAGAAGTGGATGTTATACAACAGCCACAAGTTAGGTCTTTACTCTAGAAAAAGTCACGCAACATATTTGTCAGATATAACTATGAATGTAGGGGTTTATACATGACAAACATTGGATGCTCAATGATAGAACATGATCATTATGCAAGCTGTTGTGGACCTTGCAGCAAAATTTAATCATTAAAACCTAGCTAAATAGTCACTAATTGTGATACATAGGAGAAAAAGAGATAATTACCTCAAAGTTGGCAATGTCATGGGTGTTGTGCTTTGGGATGCCAGCAGCATCTCTTGATTGATAGAATTCCTTGATGGAGTTCATCATCTCATCCCATGAGGGCAATGTTCTTTTACCAGATAGCAATTGGGCTATCCATTTTGCTTGGGACTCAAAGAATGGAAATCCTATGAGCTGCAACATCAAGGCCATAGTTTATGATTGCTTCATCAGCTAACAAGATAGAGATAAATCACTCAGATAAATATGGCATGGCATTTTGAATCTAGGGTCGTCTAGTCATCAAATGGACGTTTTCGATTTGTTTTTTCCTTTTCTGCACAGTTGCCTCAGATCCCATGCATTATCTTTTGGATTATCCATACAATATTCTTGTATTATTATTTTCAAATTCAGAATGCAGTATTCTTGTATGGAGATCCTAAACCTACCTTTCTTGGAATGCCCACAAATGAGAGGGATGGAGCAAGTGAGGGGGGGAAGGTGTGCTCATATAAAGGTCCCACTCTGTCATCATCCACTGCAACAATTCCTTTTGTGTCAAGGAATGGGAATGAGTAGGAATAGCTTCAAAGGTAAACAAACACTTTGATCAGTATCACTCCTCACTTGATCATTTCATTTGCAGATAATTTTAGTGATCAAAACCTTAGGAAAACAGAGACTTCTGCATGTGCCATAGATTTGAGAACTTACCCTGTGCAGTAAATGATTGAATCAGCAACAACCAATGAACCATCAATGAACAAAACCTGCCCATCTTCGTATAGAGAATCTATCTGCACTCATCATACTCATACTAGTCAACTGTAGCATCTCATTTACTTGAAAATTGAAAAGTATTCATGGCTATTTTTTTCTCTTTGATTAGTTGCTATGCCGTAACAGAAATAGTACCTCTAAATGTAAATGAAGATTTTGATTCTTAGAGATGACTTTTGATAAGCCTTCAGAGATTTGAAGTGATTTTGCACTGATATGGACTTCCTTTGCTACATCCACAAGCTCCATTGATATGTCCTGTCCGCTTAATGAGTTTCCAACTACGACAACCACCTGCATAAAAATACATTTCCTGTAGGCTTTATCCAATTATTGCATATCATTTTAGAATAACAAAATCATCTTCTTTGACAGACCAATTTTTCAAAGGAAAATTTGGAAGAATTGACAAGAGAATATGTAACAAACCTCATCCCGGAAGGACTCGGGAACTCTGTAAACATGGCTGTGCATCTGCTTCCGCCTCCATGCATCCATTCCTTCATAAATTTTAATGATCAAGAGATTCATGACCATCAATTCCAAAGGAAAGAAGAAACACTGAAAGCAGTCATTTCTGAATTTTGATACTTACCTCTAATGCAAGGCAATCTTGGCTTGGAGTAATGACCTGTGGCAACAACAACTGCGTCAAAGATCTCTTCATTGACCTTCTCACTCCTTTTCTCCTTGGATCTGGCAACCCACTTCATGCTCTTCCCAAACCCATCAGCAGTCACCATGCCAACATATTCTACTCTAGTATTGAACCTTATGATCTCCCTCAACCCAAACCACTGGCAAAAATCTCTGAGATATAGGTAAAGTTCCCTGTGACCGGGAAATCTTCTCATGTCTCTGCCTTTCTTTGCCAGGAATGGGAAGTCAGTGAAGCCCATGATCTCTCTGGGTGAAGTCAGCCTAAGAGAAGCATAGACACTGCTGTGGACTCTCAACGGAGTGAGCTTGCCCATGGAGTCCTCACACTCTACATAGGAGTCATAGAGCCATTGGCCTCCAACATCATGGTTCTGCTCCAAGACTACCACACTATGCCCTTCCTTCCTCAGCTCCCTGGCAGTAACCAGCCCTGACGGCCCTGCACCGATCACACACACATGTTTTGATTGGTTTGTGTTGGAAACCATGGCCGGAACAGTGTTCTGGTGAGGTGGTGGATGGCGGTGGTGAAGGTTGTGAAGGGAGGAGGGTCTAATTGTGGTGGTGGCCGGTTGGGAGCGCAACTAGTGCTGGTGCTTATATAGCATGTTTGAGAGAAGATTGACGTAACTTGAAATGCTAAGATCCAAGGACAAATGCTTGGAGTATTTAAAGTTGATTGGATTGCACTCACAAGTTGGAAAATTAATCAGATGGTCCTGGTTTGCTGTCAAACAGTGTCTCTCCTGATGTGATCCAATGCTTCGCTTCATGATACCCCTATTTCAACTGCAACTCCATGACTTAGTGTTTAAATGGCAATACTAGTTTTTACAGAAATGCATAAAAATTCATTTTTTGAGTAAAATTTTGCTATAAAATTATGAAAAAATATTTACTGCATGTGATGAGTGTCTTTTCCAAGGAATTGGACCCGCAAGCTTGGATTCATGTCCAAGTTTTGTGAATCTCATTGCTATTTCATTTCTTTTCTATATATGTTGCTTCTCCATCAATACAAGACAAGCAGCCTGCACATCACATCATTCTATTTCACAGGAGAGAAGGAGTGTCCAGGTGTGTGTCGGTGGCTCATCATGGCCATGCATCAATTTGTTAAATGTGGCTCGGAAAGGAAGAAAATGGACTTGTGGATAATTTTGAACTAGGGTCTGTTTGGTACGGGTTAATGTCAAGGTCAAAATTAAAGAAAGGAGTAAAATGTAAAACACTAATGTGGTCAAGTAAATCTTGTTTAGTTATTGATCTGACTAGCAGATGGTTAAATTTTTTTGTGGACAAAAATGCCCTCTGGTGAGTACCGTTCACATATTACTGTCCATCTTCTTCACGAGACTCACGACGTCGCCAACCGAACTCGCGCACGGAGCTCACCGGCCGAGCTCGCGCACAGAGCTCGCCGGCCGAGCTCGCGCGGGCAGTGATGGCGGAGATTGGGGCGGTGATGGGCAGCGGCATCGGGGCGTGGGGGGAGAGAGGAGGAGAAGTATATGGTTAGGGTTTTGGCTGAGGCGATCTGAGCGGTTGGATCGAGATCCGACGGTTCAGATCAATTAAGGGCATTTTAGTCAAATCTTTATTATAATTTAAATGAATTAAATAATATTAATGCGGTCAAATTTTTTATTTTTGAAAGATAGTCTGGTCAGGACGAGATCATCCTATCCCTGACTTCGTTCCAAACGACCCCCTAAAGAGCTCTTGAAGAGCTAGTATTAATTGTTAAACGTTTATGCAGTTGAACTCTTATCATGATCCTTGTTGGATCGAGCTCATATCCCTTTGACTGCTTCAACCCAAACTCTCAAGGCATTGGATCGACTTGGAACCCATTTGCATTTTACTTTTTCGGTGGGGAGAAAAACAACGTGAGTGCAACTTTTTGTCCAAGGATGATGAGCATGAAGGTCTATGGTTTGATTAGGGCAGATGCCAAGCTTGCACGTCAAACTTATATGGATGGCGCATATTATTGTTATTGCTTTTGCAAACTCTGGTAATGATATTGGGTTCCCTAATCATACCACAAGTGCCTGCGAATAGGGAACATGTCAGGGTCTATCATTATGCATACTCTTCACTTCTCGGTAAGTCTGTCCTTGATTCACAGGGCCCAAAATTTTTGTTCAAATATTTTCTGGCTCTCGTCTTCTTCTGGATTCGAAGCTGGGCTAGCTCCCTGAACAGTGTGGCTTTCAATAGGCATAGCTGTGATTGTGAGGTGAATTTTATCGAGTTATTTTTGTAATTGTAAACATAATTGATAACCTAAAAGACATATATGTATAATTTTTAAAATTAGAGGGAGGAATATGTAATTTTACAAGCTTACAAAATAAGTGTAGGTGC